>MU680865.1:117912-137691 GCA_026770625.1 Nicotiana glauca | reverse complement strand
TTGGAAATATCACCAGCCCCAGAAAAACCACCATGAAAGCGACACGCCTATGCTCCTCCCATTTTTGGCGGTTCCATTACTACATATCTTGCTTTCTGGGTTATTGAACCCCCCGATATGGCCATATCTATGGTATATGAATTGTGGGGTACAAAATCCATTTGCCAGATCTGCGTTGTGAACCGTCCTACGTATCTTCAGAGAGTCTAAAAATCTGTGCACAACTACAATTCTTGGGGCCACTAAATATTTTCCTTTTAAAGGAACCTCATCTTTCCCGATGTACCCAGCCGTTTCTTCTAATGTTGGAGTGAGTTCGAAGTCTGAAAAATGGAACACATTGTGTGCAGGGTCCCAACACGTCACTAATGCTCTGATAATATCTCCCCGAGGCACAATTTCTAACAAACCGGTAAGCCCTTTCAAATATTTCTTAACTTCATCTTGCCCTTCGCTTCCTAAATCATTCCACCACAGACGTAACTCCAAAGGGATCTTGTTCATGATTAAGAAAGGTTCATTTTGAGTCATGCTCATCCTGCACATTTATTAAGGTGATTTAATCACTTATTTATGACCTAAAAGAAAAAGACTATATTTTTTTTTCAATTCTAATTTCCAAAAATAAAGCCCAGTTTTACTGATACGGCCTTTCAGCATTTCAAGGAGAAGATTTTAAGGTTGTGTCCGCTAACTGTTAGAAAATGACTCAAAGTGGCTGTTCTTGCAAAAACAGCCTTCCGGCGTCCTTTTTGGAGACATTCGGCTTATTTTTTAACAAGAATGGCGTCACCCGACTTATTGGATAAAAAATTAAAATTTTGGCACTTTTTCTATTTTTGCAAAAGGGTGGTTGGACCCGATGAGGGTTGCCTACGTATCTCACACCCGGTGAGAATCAAACCAGCGTAGTTCGGGTAAATTAACGAACTACTTTAAAACTAGACTCCTTTTTTCATTTTCATTTTTAGCATTTCATAAGCAAAAAGCAAGACTCTTTTTTTTTCATTTTTATATTTGGCATTTCATAACAAAAATACTTTCAAAAGCAAGACTCTTTTTCATTTTCATTTTTCATGGCAAGACAAACTATTTTCCTTTTCTATTTTTAAAAACAAGACAAAATAACGCCTCTTTTTTTTCTTTTTCATTTTCAACAAAATTAAAACAACCTATTTTTTCTAAACTAAAATAAAGACTTTATTTTTATTTTTTTTCCTTTGCTTTTAGTAAAACAAACTATTAAAAACAAAACATCTCCATTTTTTTTATTTTTTTTCGAAATTTCGGTAGAGTTTCGACAGTATTTGGGGATCGGTTTTTTCTAAAACTAAACAATTAATTATTTACACTGCTATTTCTCTCTTTTTTCTTAACTTCACAAAATTTTCAATGTTCAAAAGCTGGTCAGCATGCGGGCCCGAGAAAATAAATGCAACACGTAAAATGCATCATGGTGGTCTTTTCATTTTCGGTTACCTGTCCTAGACGGACCCAACCCCTGTGTTGAGTCCCCTAAATCATATGCACGTGATGCAAATAAGCGCTCCTACTAGGGATCCAGCATGAATTCAAGTTATTCTAGGTTCAAATCCAGGGTATGTGTTCTAGACTGTGTACCCGAGCAGACAACTCGAGTCGAGGAGGGGGCTACGTACCGGGGACCTGCGGGATCGTTCGGCTTAGTAATTTGTCCAGCCTCTTTCTTATTTCAAGGTATGACACTAACAGAATAGAGAGTCTCAACCAGTAAGCACATCCCCGGTGGTGAGAAGAGAAGGATTTCGGCACAATTTATATACAGTTCAAATAATATCAAAGCGGTAAACATTTAGCACATTAAGCATAAACATGTAGGAAAATCAGATATAAACAAATACAACAATTATTCCAAGCTCGAATTCTTAAACCATGAACCATAGTTCTGGGTTTGTATCCCCAGCAGAGTCACCAGAGCTGTCAAACCTCCTTTTTTACGCCTACTCCCGCAAGGGCATAAAAGCGTTTTTCCAATTAAAGGACAATCGAAACGGGATTCGTTTATTAAGAGATTCAGAGTCGCCACTTGGGAAAATTATGGTGTCCCAAGTCACCTGGTATGAATCCCGAATCGAGGAAAGGTTTGACTCTGTATTACAGTCGCGAACCAAAAATTTGGATAAGGAATTATGTTAACCCAGGAGAAGGTGTTAGGCATTCCCGGATTCCGTGGTTCTAGCACGGTCGCTCAACTGTTGTATTTGATTTTTATCTAATTTCAAGACATGTTATAACTCATGTGACTTTTATTAGTAACTCGCTTTTATTCTTTATTTTAATAAGAATTGCAACGTCGTGAAAATGTATCTCGAACCACATCGCACCATTGCACCCGTCGCTTTTGATACATTTTGACTTTGTTGAGATTTAGATTTGGGTCACATAAATGTGCACCCGTATTTAAGAAGGTAATTTTATTAAATTCGTGCCTAAAGAGTCTAACGCCTTATTATTTTGGGGAAGGCCGTGAAATTTGCTAAACGGCTTCTCCCGAATTCTAAGTATTTTAATATAACAGTTATTGAGGGCCCGCAATTTATAGTTTTATTTGGCGAGGCTCACCTCATTTTATTTTTAAGGCAAACCTAATGGTAACTACAATTATTTAATTTATTTGTCTCTAATGATAGAAGAGAAGTCCTAATTAATTAATATCACAATTTCAGGCCCAAACTTATATTGTATCAAGTCTGCTTATGGGCAAGTGTAGTAGTCCAGCCTCGATCTCAGCCCCCTCTTGAAACGAACTATCTGGGCCTAGTGTAAACAAAATGGGCTTAGGCGGCTATAATACCCCAAATCATTATCAAATCCATAATACAACGTCCTAGGAAACACCATTGAGATGGATTGACAAACGTTTCTAAAATTTGGCAGAATTGATCCTTTAGACAATCTATTAGCTAACAAAATCCATACTAATTTCAATGTATTGAGGTATTTTGAGATGATTACCTCGTAACTACTTTTGATTCCTTAAGCTAATTCATAATTACCATTATTAGACACAAATATTGTGATTTCAGGACTAGAATATACGCTATTTAACATAAGTGAAGACCGTGGATCATGAAATCATTTTTTACTGACTACCTTCAGATTTTCACAATCACACTACATATGAAATAAAATTAACTATGATATAGCTATGAACACTCTTTAACTTAACAGTCCAAACAATTCTATGAGCATGTGTAGATGGAAACATTAAAACAACTAACTCCTATTCTAAACTCAGGTATTCATAGCCAATTAAATAACAACCAAAACAATCTTATTACCGTCCAAATAATTCAAAACAGTATAAATAGTCATAAATTGTGCAGTTCTTAACTCAACATAATTCAAACACACTGAAACAGAATAATTTCACATTATCGGGCAAAATATTACTACAAGCATTCAAATGAATATAAGCCTACAATTCTATTTCATTTCACTCTAATCCGAACTTACATCAATGAATTCAAGTGTGTACCTGAAATTCGCAAAATAAGGAGGAAAGTGAGGTCAGATACAGCAGGTAAGAAGCAGCAGCAGTTCAACACTCACAAACAGCCCAGAAAAGTTGAAACCCAGTAAAACCCAAACAATCAACTACAGATCACTCGAAATGCACTCGTACAAATTCGAAATGCACCAGAATACTTCAGAAACCCAAAATTTATCCAAAACCAGTTCTAACAAACTCAAAATTGCTCGAAAATCAAACTAATAAACATCTAAAATTTTAGGACCTAGATGAGTGAAAATCAGTAATTAGAAATCAAAATTAACTTGAATTCTCTAATGGAACAGTGATATTTTAGGATTTTTTACTGATTTTCTATTTTTTTTTTTTGGATTTTTGAATGTTTGAATTTCAAATCTAGATCTGAAAATTAAAGAAAAGGTTTTTGGAGGGAAATTTGGAGGCTGAAAAACTTGTAACACAAGGCAAATGAATGCCTATTTATAGGCAAATTTAGAGTATAACTTCAGATTTTTATTGTACTCATTAGTCCCTAGTTTATTTCTATTTTTTACCCCTTATTTTCTGACTTGTTATACAAGCAACTACACCTATTTTGTGAATTTCAGTTTAAAACCCCTTCTAGAAAGTCTTATGGGGTTATATTCTGATTTTCCTATCTCTAAGATCCCTGAACTACCTTTGCATTAATTCTGAAATTACTAATTCTAATAAAACTACTCTTTTTCATTGCCCAAAATACCCTTTAACTATGCTGTAATTACTATTAGCCTACTTTATATGCCTGAAATGCCCCCAACTTATTCTCAGAATTACTACCCTTGTTTACCCAACCCCAAACCCTGAATTACTACTAAGTAAACTGGCCCTTTTACCTAAATTAGCAATTAAATATAGTTAAACTAATGACTCTGTTTTCAGCTATATCCAATCCAAAAGCAGAACAAAATTAAAAAGTCGAAAATAGAAAATTCAAAACAAACTAAATTTTATTTTTAACTAACAAAAACAAGAACAATTAACATTATCAATTATCAATGAATTAAACTAATTTATTATCAAGTTTTAATCAACATAACTGTCCTAATTAAAAGTAAACCAAACCAAAATTTAACCAAAGCAAACCCATATTACTAAATCAAATTACATGCAATCAACCCTAATTAATTGATAACTAATCATGAATCATTTTACTACTTGAGCCATTCATTAATCAGATTGAATCAGAATCAAAAGAAAGGAAACAAAGAAATAGAAATTAAACGAACTAAACAGGTTTATAAAAGATTTTGTAGGTTTTTATAAGAAACAGAACTTACAATTGCAAAGAAAGCTCCGGCCGGCCATTTTGAGAGAATCTTTCAAGATTCATGACACGTAACATCCCTAGCCATGTGTTTTCACAAGAAAACACCTGGTTAAGGATATTACGGTCAAAAATCACAAAGATTTTGGGTTAGGGTTCTTGGCCGAAAAATAAAAATGGATATTTGATGAGTTCCAGTGGAGTTTTAAAGAAAAGGCTAATGGATTCATGTAGAGGAGGAGAAGGGGAATCTATGGTGTAAATATGGTAATGAACGGAGAAGGTTGCATGGTGGCCGAAAAATATTAAAATGCACATTCGAGCTGCTCCGGCAAGATTCGAGGCAAAAGACCATAGGGGTTGGGTAGAGAAGGAAGAAAGGATACTGGGGTGTTAATTTGGTAAGGTTTGGCATAGGTAGTGTTCGCTGCCAGTAGGGTTCCGGCGAAGGCGGCGACACTGTTTGAAGACTCAAGTCTAGGATTTGGGGCATGGGAGTTTGGGATTATGAAAGAGGAGAGTGTGGGGAATCTGGGGGTATAATTTTTACGGCGTTTGGTGGTAGGCCGCCCGCGGAGACGATTTCCGGCCGGCGGTTACGGCGGAGAGCGGTGGAGGGAGATGGGATACGAGGAAGATACAATTCTTTGTCTTTAAGGTTTTCTAAAAGATTTCAGACATTTTTAATCTAATGTGGAGAAACACTATGATCCGTTGGATTAGGAAAAATAGATGGTCTGGATTCAATTACGCCAAACGGCGTCGTTTCTGTTAAGTTAAAGAATGAACCGCGTGGGGGAAATTGGACTGGATCGGACTGGACGAGTCTGGGTAGTTTTGGGCTTGATTTTTTAGCCCAAAAGAAAAACTGGCCTGATAACTTTCTTTTCTTTATTCAATCCTTTTCTTTTTGTTTATTTTCATTTTATATTTTTGTATTATTTTTTCTGAAATGCTAAAATAATAATCACAATCAAATTGCACTAAAATTAGATTTCCTAATTAATTCCTAATTAAAATGCAAACTAATAAAAATTTAAACTAAAATGCAAAAAGTATCATTTTTGTTATTTTCCTCCTATTTTGTTCTAAAATAAATTAATACCTAATTAATACTAAAATTGTGAAATTAAAACCCTAAATGCAAGTGCATATTTTTGTATTAATATAAAAATGCAACCAAATAACACAAAAAATGCAACAAAATTCATTAAAAATTTGAAAAATAATAAAGAAATCAATTATTTGAAACTTTTGGAATAATTTGCTTAGGGGAAAAATCACGTGCCCACACATATCTACCCTTTCCCACGTCGTTATGATATTAAAGTGTGGAATGGTCTCGTTTACTTATCGCATGATATTACCCACCCCAAACCTATCAGTCATGGAGGTACTTGGGACTGCTAATCCTAAAAGGAGGAGATGTTGGGCTTATTTGTGGTTTCAAAAGGTAAAATGCTAAGGCGACAGGAAAAAACACATATAGCAAGCTTGGGGAAAGAATATAAACAAATAAAGGGCTCAAATACACCTCCTTTAAACAGAGAAGCACATAGTTTAGCATGTCTTGCACATACTATTTAAGGTCTGATTAAACTTAAAAGGTTGAGGCAGACTGATTTATTACATTATTCAGATAGGAAGTCCGACTCAAGCTTGCCTACTGGTTGTAGCTAATAAAATCTTATTCAATTTATAAAATTCATCCTACGGATTGCCTAAATGTTGGACGAGGGTCCTATAGGCATGATATCTACTTATTTCGAAAATAATGAATTAAACTAAATACGTACTGATTTAAGAAAAAGTTGTTCGTTATTAAAAAAAGGCGAGTTTTGGCAAAGATCATAAGTTTTGCAGCTGGTAATGCATTATTATTGCTGGTTTTAGACTTATAATTAAGTGAGGCAATTCAGGTTTGGTTAAAGCTCCAATAGGCATGCTTTCTATGCATTTGTCGACTTTAGAACACTTTTGTAGACATAGAGAAACGTAGAAATCCAACAAACATGATATCTAGGCGTGGTATTTTTATATAAACATGATATCTGATTGCAGTTGGTTATTTAAGACCTATAAACATGCTTGCCTAATGACACTGGATATGGAAGATTCAGAAAGACCTATAGGCATATTTTCTATATGCATATGCAGAATTCAGATTTCAAATTGTTGTAGACATGGCATCTATATGAGAGAATGCAGGATTCCTATAGACATGGTATCTATATATGAGAATGCAGGATCCTTCTAGCCATGGTATCTATATATGAGAGTATGAAGGATTCCTATAGACATGGTATCTATATATGAGAGTGGAGGATTCCTATATACATGGTATCCATATATGAGAGTGCAGAAATTTAGAAAACTCCTATAGGCAGGTTATCTATCCCTTTTGCATATATGGTTATCCCTCCCTTTTCACTAGCCATCCCCGAGAGTTTTATTACAAAGTTATTATAGCCCAGGAAAAGAAGTAAAGTAAAGAAAATACATCAAAAATTAAAAGTACAACCAAGGATAGCCTAATTCAGACTTCCTGTCTGAAGTACGAAGTGAACGAACTCCAAGCGATCATATTTCAAAGCCATTCTCCCTTTTGGGGTGTGTCAAAGTTCCCTAAGGGTCTCGTATGAACTCCGGGCAGTGCTTACACCCAAATGGATCACCAGATTAAGACATAGTGCAGTGTGGAAGGACCAGCACTCAGGTGTCCAAGTTCAGAGGGAACTCAAGGTCCCAAGGAAAGGCTCACAAGAGGGGGCAGAACTTAGGGACTAAGAGAAAATGCCAGTGTAGAAGTAGAATTCTGAAAGGGGAAAGGGAAAAGGGGAATAGCTTAAATCAGTACACATAATGGTATAGGGGAATGGGGAGTTGCAAGATGCGAAACGCAGGCTGGTGGGAATATTCAGTAATGGGATATGCTGGCACACCCTTAGGCCTGTTAGCACATATTGTTTAGAGGTTAAGACCCCCATGGATCAAACTTAATTCATGGACAACCAATTACATTGCCATGCCTCAAGTCATAAATCAAAACACATAGGGGTAATAGGGGAATAGGGGTTCATAACTAACAAACAGAAGGAAATTAGCATGCCAATTTAAGTGTCGAGATATACAGAAACATGCATGCAAACATGGACACAAAAGCAATAAATACACATTGATGTGATGCTAGAAATTAAAACTGGACATACCAGTTTTCGAGAAACAAACAAAGGAAAGCAGTAGGTCTTGTAAATAGGCCACAGTGCAAAAAAGAAAAGAATATTATTGTGAGAGTATGAGTTCAGAAGGTTTCTGAATTCTCTCCATTTGTGAAAAGGGTCGTGCCTTTTATACTGTAAAAAACTAGGACGAAATAAGGTAAGAAAAATAGTTAAGGAACTAATTGTCAATTAAGCATCAATTACACAAGACATCCATTAACTAAAGGATTCAAATTCAGACGGGTAAAAATAATTTAAGGAAAGAAATTGAATAAGCACTTTGTGCAAAGCATGTAATTAAGGGAAAATACATAAAAGGTTACAAATAAGGTAAGAAAATCAATTAATAGCCAGTAAATCAAAGGCCAATGATCTTGTAATTACTGACCCATGAATAAACTAAGTCACAAAAGCTGAGAAGGGTTTTAACTTAGGTCGAGTCACAGAGAGCATCAACAAACAAGGAAAGAAAATCAATTAGAAATGCTCAAAAGGAAGTCTGAACTAAATGCAGATTTGCAAACCATTTTAGAGGGAAATTCATTACATATAAAGAGCGTATGGACATGTCAACCACGAAAAAAGATGTTGTGTTATTGTAAAAATCAGTAGAAAATAGACCACAGAAGCATAGTTGTCACATAGGTCAGCAAAAGTAGATGAGATGTATCGTTTAGTAGCATACAAAGGATCCGATGTATAGTTCTTAGAAAAGTTTAGCAAAAGTTGTAATCATGTGAAAAACAAGTGTTTTGAAAGTCATTTCAGAGACTCGAAATAGGTTTAGAGGTCTCAGAAAAAACTGAAACCTCTACCATGTTCCTCTCAGCAAACTCGTGAGAAACATGATAGAAAGGCAACATGTAGAGCACAGTAGAAGAGCTCAAAGAAAAATAGAGTAGTAGAAACTAACACGAAATATAACAATGGAAAAATTGATAAGATCAGTAGCAGAAACATGCTGAGAAGTTTAATAAGGACTTAAGAACATAGTAATGGAAATTATAGTAGGAGAAACATATCAGAACACAGTATAAGAAAATACAGCAGAAGAAGCAAGTAAGAACATGGTAGGAGAAAATATAAAAACATAGGAGGAAAGAAATACAATAGAAAAGAATACGAGAACATAGTATAGGAAACACAGTAGGAGAAGCATACAAGAACATGGTAGAAGAAAATATAAGAACATAGCATAGGAAAATACATAAATAAGAAAAGAGAAACATTTAAAACTTTTCAAAAAAACCTATATCGGAGAAGAAATGGTTTTGAAAGTAATTTTTTCCAAGAAAAGCTAGATAAATAGTTTGAGAAATTAGGGAAGGCATAGATACACAACAGATCTAAAGAAATCGGAGTAAACCTCGAAGGGTTAGGGTTTCAGAAGAATACTAGTAGTGAGAAAGGCTTTGAAAGGTCACCGATCTAAGTCGGAGAAGTCAAAATCAGGCTCAAGCAGCCACGGTGCACCGGAGTAAAATCAGAGATATCCCTGAAACTAAAATCGAACGAAGCCTGGACCAAACCTTATCTTGGTCAGGCCTTGAATCTTCCAAAATCAGGCATGTGGGAGTCATAGGAGGCCGATATAGGGCTTCCATAGCCTTGGAACCCATGGATAATGGTGGCTTTTAGGGTGGAAGCGGTGGCTAGGGTTTGAGAAGATTCGAGAGGGTTTGAGAGAATAGAGGGTTCAGAGACGGCTGGTAGGTGGAAATGATTAGGGTTGGGGGGGTTGGTGAATTAAAAAAGGTAAGGGCAAAATGTGGCCGTTGATCATTTTGATCAGCGGCCTGGATTAAACGAGGAGCAGGGCGGGTCATTCAAATGGGCTATGGGTCGGGTAATTTTGGGGTTCAAATTAAGCTACAATTGAAATAAAATCTGGCTATATTTTAAATAGTCATTTTTCCCCATTTATTTTACAATAAACACCAAATTAAATTCTAAAAATAAATTGAAAGTACTAAAATGATTTATAACATATAATTATCAATTTAAAAATACTGGTCTTGATTTTTATAAATAAAAATACAATCAAATCATAAAGGAGGCTAATATTGCAATTATGCAATTTAGCTTTTAAAAATGCTAAAAAAATTTGTAAAGATATGCAAAAATTATCTAAGCTATATTTTAGCATAAATATGAGAATTCAACAAGTGAATTACCAAAGTCATAATTTTTGGAATACTTATTGGATTTTTCTTGATAAAATAGGGCAATAAAATTGATTTTAAATCTTAAAAAATGAGAAAAGATACTAGGATCTTGGGATATACTTACATACGTATATATGCTGTTTTTGAAAGGTATTTTACATATGAAAAATATATAGGAAAAAAATTGGGTATCAACATCATCTTGATAGTTTCACAATCCATGGATCTTTTCTTCGTCACCAAATCTTTCATGAATTTAGCATAACCCGGCATTTGTTCTAGAGCCTCCACCAAAGGCACATTAATGGATAAGCTCTTCATCATGTCAATGAATTTCTCGAACTGATTCTCATTTTTCTACTTTTCTAGCCTTTGAGGATAAGGTGGAGGTAGCCTAGGCAAAGGTGCCTTGGCTTTAGGCACGACCGTCTCTAACATGTCTATTACGTGTTCCCTAGACAGGTTCATCTCATTTTGTGTTTCCACCTCGGTATCTTTGATATCAATTATCACGACCCAAATTCCCCACCCTCGGGAGTAGTTACGGCGCCTACTCGTAGTAGCTAGGCAAGCCGAAATTAATTATCTTTCATTTACAACATGATCCCTTTTTAACAATTTATGGCAACAATATAAAAAACAATGAAATTAAATAGTAGCGGAAGACTTAATTATTAAAAAAACTGAATCAAAATGCGGAATAGTCAATATAAGCCTCTACCCAAGACTAGTGTCACAATACTCATGAACAACTAAGAAATACTAAATACAAATGTCTGAAAGAAAATATAAGTTGTTTGTCTCGAATACAAGGAGGAAACAGAGTAAAAAGAGAGAATAAGGGAGACGCATGGCCTGCGGACGCCTGCAAGGCTACCTCGGGTCTCGCTGGACTGAAGGTCTGCTCTCGTACTAATGTTGATGCTGCTCGAAACCTGGACCTGTGTAAATAGCACAGAGTGTAGCATCAGCAAAACCGACCGCGTGTGCTGGTAAGTGTCTAGCTTAACCCCGGCGAAGTAGTGACGAGGCTAGACTGGACTACCACATAAGCCTGTGCAATTATATATATATAGTAGAATCGAAAATACATGACAAGTATACAATATTGGTGGGGGAGACATGCTATGGGGAGATAACAATATTAATAGTAAATTCAGAATAACAATCTAAGAGCATCTTAGAGTTTACAGCAAACAAGAAACTAGTACCCAAAATAAACACGTTTGTATCAATGATTGTTGCGGCGTGCAACCCGACCCTAACACATTTCAAAACTATTGCGGCGTGAAACCCGATCCATGAATATCATTGTTGCGGTGTGCAACCCGATCCATATCATTTAACATTGTTGCGGTGCGCAACCCGACCCACATCATTTAACATTGTTGCGGCGCGCAACCTGTTCCACAATTATCATTCAATGCACGGCTTCACACTTCGTTCTTTAACACTCTTCCTCACCCAAATCAACAATCACAGATAAGGGCAAGGGAAATAATAAAATAGGAATGAAAGTCCCGGCAAGGGTACACAAATAAACAATAACAACCCAGCAAGGGTACAATATCAGTAATCAACAATGTCCCGGCAAGGGAATAATTCATTAACTCTTCTCTTTCTTTCATGCTCATCTCATAGTTCACATTATCACTCGAGCCAAAGCTCCAAAGTGTTACTTATCTCATATACCTTCACAATTTGTATTTCAAGCCGAGGCAATGCTCTACGATGTTCCAAGATCACAATTTCTTTCACAGGGTCTTTACAATACATAGAAGCCATCAATTAAACATGTAAGGCATAAGAACAACCAAACTATCCACAAATAAGGACTCATGGTCATGCTAGACACCAATGTATAGATACTCCTCGCCATGCCTATACATAGTACTCGATCACTTAGCAAGTAGCAAACAAGACTAAACTCATATTCCCTAAAGCTAGGGTTAAACCAAGCACTTACCTCAAACTTCCACGGCCAATTTAATCCTCAACAACCGCTTTCCCTCTCGAATTCGGCTACAACTCAACCAAATTTATACAATAATGACTTCATAATATCAATAAGTTCCAAACAAATCAAACCCAATGTCTAATTATAGGTTTTTTCATCATTTTTCCTCAACATGGTATCAGAGCACTAAGTTCACGTAGGTCTCACAAGTTATGGGCAAACCTAATAGAGTCTTGTAGATCAGTACGGAGACGTCTGTATTTATCTTCGAGAGGCTATAGGGTGTTAGGAAAGACTACTTTTTATTCATTTTCCATCGTGCAGTGGTCAGTGTACTAAGTTTCCTCTTCTATTCTCTCACAGATGGGGAGGACTCGTACCGCCGACGATCCGGACCCTGGAGGAGCTGCTCCCCACATTGCTAGAGGCCGAGGGAGAGGCCGGGGGAGGGCACCGGCCCGTGGTAGGGGATGCGGGCGTCTCATAGCTATTCCAGATGCACCGCCAGCAGGTCCTACGAGGGATCCCATTATTGAGGAGCAGGGCGAGGTGCCCGCAGCTGTGCCTACTCCGGTGGATTTCATGACTGCACCGGGATTTCAGGAGGTCATGGGCCATATGCTTCTGTTCATGGACACCATGACTCAGGCTAGTTTATTTCCAGCAGATCTGGCTACCTCACAGGCAAGAGGGGGGGAGCACAGACCCCTACCGCACAGGCTCCAAGTCATACAGCCGCAGTTTATCACACTCCGAGTGCACTACCCGTGGAGGGGGCTCAGCCAGTTGCTGCAGTAGCACCCCAGCCCATGCCAGCTGTGGATGGTGATCCGCAAAAGTTGTTAGACAGATGGACTAGGTTGTACCCTCCAGTCTTCGAGGGCGAGCGTCATGAGGATGCCTAGGATTTCATTGATAGGTGCAGGGATAGACTGCACAACATGAGGATATTAGAGTCGCATGGAGTCGACTTCACTACTTTTCAGCTGGAGGGTAGGGCCCGTAGATGGTGGCAGTCTTACTTACTTAGTAGGCCAGCAGGCGCGCCTCACATCACTTGGGGTCAGATCACTCAATTGTTCCTTGATCGATACATTCCACCCTCTGAGAGGGAAGAGATACGTTATCAGTTTGAGTATCTGGAGCAGGGTAATATGTCAGTGACCGACTATGAGGCAAGGTTCTCGGAGTTGTTTCGCCATGCACTCATGATACTTCCTACAGAGGCAGAGAGAGTACGAAGGTTTGTTGTGGGGTTACATCCTACCATCCGATCGGGTATGGCTCATGAGGTAGAGATAGGCATTGGATATCAGCTGGTACTTGAGATTGCCCGCAGGATTGAGGGTTACCATTTGAGGGGTAGAGAGCAGATGCAGCAGGATAAGAGGGCAAGATTCTCAGGAGAGTTCAGAGGTGCCCCAGCCAGGGGCAGAGGTCACTTTGGGAGGGGTCAGCCCAGTAGGCCCCCAGCTCCAGCACCACCACTTGCTTGGGGTGCTCCAGCATGCCCCTATTTCAGCGCCATGCTAAAGATTTCTTATCGCCCGCCAGCTATTCAGGGTTCATCCAGTGGGTATTCAGGTCCTCCAGAGTCTTCCCGTTCTTATTTCTGTGCTATGCCGGAGAGTTCTCACCACCCGTCGGCTATTCAGGCTTCTACTAATGGGCCTTCTGGTATTCAGGGTCAGCCATCCAGACAGCAGGCCACCATACCTCATTGTTTTGAGTACGGGGACACAGGCAACATGAGGAGATACTGTCCCAGGCTTAGAGCCAAGGCACTACAGCAGGGGTAGCTGCACATGACTCTAGCACCAGTGACCCAGCCACCTAGAGGTGGAGGGCAAACTGGTAGAGTTCGTTCCAGGATTAGAGGCCAGATAGAGAGAGGTCAGCCAGCTACCAATGAGTCAGTTGGAGGCCAGACAGCCAGTGCTCCAGCTAGATTCTATGCTCTTCCATCCAGGCCAGATGCATTGGCCTCATATGCCGTCATCATAGGTATTATTTCCGTCAACGGAGATGCATCGGTATTATTTGATCCAGGGTCCACTTATTCATATGTATCATCTATGTTTGCTCGTTTCCCGGCTATTTCTCCTGAGCCTTTGGGTGTTCCTGTTCACGTATCCACTCCTGTGGGTGATTCTATGGTTGTGAATCGGATCTACCAGTCTTGTGTGGTCACTATCTGTGGTTATGAGACTAGAGAAGATCTTATGTTGCTCGATATGATCAATCTTGAGGTTATCCTGGGCATGGATTGGTTATCCGCATATCACGTCATTCTAGATTGCCATGCCAAGATTGTTTCTCTAGTGATGTTAGGGTTGCCGAGATTAGAGTGGAAGGGTTCCACAGTTGATACGCCTAACAGGGTTATTTCCTTCCTGAGGGCTCAGCGCATGGTTGAGAAAGGGTGTTTGGCTTATTTAGCTTATGTGCGAGACACCACTGCGGAGTCTCCGACAATTGATTCAGTGCCAGTAGTCTGAGAGTTCGTCGATGTTTTTCCTTCTAATCTTCCTGGCATGCCTTTGGACTGTGATATTGATTTTTGTATTGACTTGGCTCAAGGCACTCAGCCTATATCTATCCCACCGTACCGTATGGCTCCTAAGGAGCTGAATGAGCTGAAGGAGCAGTTGGAGGAGTTGTTAGCAAAGGGGTTTTTTAGACCCAGTGTATCGCCTTAGGGTGTACTAGTGCTATTCGTGAAGAAGAAGGATGGGACTTTGCGGATGTGTATTGATTATCGCCAGTTGAACAAAGTCACCATCAAGAAAAAGTATCCATTGCCCAGTATTGATGATTTGTTCGATCGGTTGCAGGGTGCTAGGGTTTTCTCTAAGATCGACTTGAGGTCAGGGTATCATCAGCTGAAGATTCGGGATTTGGATGTTCCGAAAGCTGCATTCAGGACTAAGTATGGCCACTATGAGTTCCTGGTGATGTCCTTTGCCTTGACTAATGCTCCAGCGGCATTTATGGACTTGATGAATAGGGTGTTCAGGCCCTATATTTATTCCTTTGTTATCGACGACATCTTGATATACTCGCGTAGCCTGGGGGAGCATGAGCAGCATTTGAGAGTAGTGCTTCAGACCTTGCGAGAGTAGAAGCTTTATGCTAAGTTCTCCAAGTGCGAGTTTTGTCTAGAGTCAGTAGCAATCTTGGGGCATGTACTGTCCGGAGAGGGTATTAAAAGTGGATCCCAAGAAGATTGAGGCAGTTCATAATTGGCCATGTCCTACTTTAGTGACCGAGATCAGGAGTTTCTTGGGGTTAGCATGTTATTATCGGCGATTTGTGCAGGGCTTTTCATCTATTGCGTCACCTCTGACCAGATTGACCCAAAAGGGTGCTCCATTATGTTGGTCCGATGATTATGAGGAGAGCTTCCAGAAGCTCAAGACGGCTTTGACCACGGCACCAGTTCTTGTATTGCCTTCTAGTTCAGGGATGTATACAGTGTATTGCGATGCTTCTCGCATTGGTTTGGGATGTGTATTGATGCAGGAGGGGCGAGTTATTGCATATGCTTCACGTCAGCTAAAAGTTCATGAGAAAAATTACCCTGTGCATGATTTAAAGTTAGCGGCGATTGTTCGTGCTCTTAAGATATGGAGGCATTATTTATATGGAGTGCCATATGAGGTTTATACATACTATCACAGCTTGGAGCATTTGTTCAAGCAGAGGGATCTTAATTTGAGGCAGCGCAGGTGGCTGGAATTACTACAGGATTATGACGCTACCATTCTGAAGGCTAATATGGTCGCGGATGCCTTGAGTAGGATGAAGGAGAGTATGGGTAGCTTGTCATTTATTCCTACCGAGATGAGACCATTAGCTTTGGACATTCGGTCTTTAGCTAACAGACTTGTGAGATTGGATATTTCAGAGCCCAGCCGGGTTCTAGCAAGTGTGGTTGTTCAGTCTTCGTTATTGGAGCAGATTAAGGCCTGACAGTAAGACGATCCACATTTGGCGGTTCTCAGGGAGACGATACTTCAGGGAGGTGCCAAAGAGATTTCTATTGGCGAGGATGGTGTGTTACGGCTTCGGGGCTGTATCATTTAACATCGTTACGGCGCGCAACCCGACCCATATCATTTAACATTATTGCGGCGCGCAACCCATTCCACAATTATCATTCAATACACGGTATCACCCTTCGTGCTTTAACACTCTTCCTCACCTGAATCAACAATCATAGATAAGGGCAAGGAAAATAATAAAATAGGAATGGAAGTCCCGACAAGGGTGCACAAACAAACAATAACAACCAGGCAAGGGTACAATATCAGTAATCAACAACGTCCCGGCAAAGGAATAATTCATTAACTCTTCTCTTTATTTCATTCTCATCTCATAGTTCACATTATCACTCGAGCCAAAGCTCCAAAGAGTTACTTATCTCATATACCTTCACAATTTGTATTTCAAGCCGAGCCAATGCTCCTGGACGTTCCAAGATCACAATTTCTTTCACAAGGTCTTTGCAACACACAGAAGCCATCAATTAAACATGGAAGCAATAACAACAACCAAACTATCCACAAATGAGGACTCACGGTCATGCTAGACACCAATGTATAGATACTCGTCACCATGCCTATACATAGTACTCGATCACTTAGCAAGTAGCAAACAAGACTCAACTCCTATTCCCTCAAGCTAGGGTTAAACCAAGCACTTACTTCAAACTTCCACGGCCAATCCATTCCTCAACAACCACTTTCCCTCTCGAATTCGGCTCCAACTCAACCAAATCTATACAATAATGACTTCATAATATCAATATGTGAAACAAATCAAACCAAATGTCTAATTACAGCTTTTTCATCATTTTTCCCCAAAAGGTAAAAAATGCCCCCAAGCCCAAATGGTCAAAACCCGAGGTTTGAACCAAAATCTGATTACCCATTTCCCCATGAACTCAAATATATAATTTATTTTGGAATCGGACCTCGAATTGAGGACCAAACCCCCAATTTTGAAAAACCTATGTTCTACCCAAAATTCCCAAATTTCCCCATTAAAATCTTTGTTTTGAAGTTGAAATTATGTTTAAAGATGTTAAGGAGTGAAGAAAATGAGTTAGAAATCACTTACCAAACGTTTTGAGGAAGAAGAATCATTTGAAAAATCGCCTCTTATGTTTTGGTTTTTTTGAAAAAGTGAAAAATAACTGAAATTCCCGTCTTTATATACCCCCCTGAAGTCCCAGCGCGGACCGCGCAAAAAGGGACCGCGGCTGCGCTGAAGAACTGCACAATCTGGGGCTCTCTGAAACCCCCCAGCGCGGACCGCAAAAAAAAGGACCGTGACCGCGCTGGTAGACCTGGAGACATGCTGGCTCTCTGAAGTTGGCTACGCGGACCGCGCATGGACGATCACGGCCGCGCAGCACGCACCGCGGACCGCGAACGCGCTGGAGCTTGCAACTCTTCCTAAACCTGCAACATTTGGTATTTAAGTCTAAGACCTCCCGGAACCTACTCAAAATTTACCTGATCCCTTGGGGCTCCAAACCGAACATATACACATCCTCAAAAACATCCTACGAACTTACCTATGCAATCAAATTTCCAAAATAACATCATAAACATCAAATTAGGCCTCAAGACCCACGATTTCCTTCTAAATTTCATATATCATCAAGTTTAGAGTTTTTAGTCCAAAACATGTCAAACGACGCCCGATTTCAACCAAACTTTACATAAAGCACTTAAACCATATATAAGACTTGTACCGGGTGTTGGAACCAAAACATGAGCCCGATACCATAGTCTTTTAATCTAATTTCATTTCCAATTTCCTTAATTATTTTTAGAAAACAATTTCACATAAAAATTTATTTCTCGGGCTTGGGACCTCGGAATTCGATTTCGGGCATACACCCAAGTCCTATATTTTCCTACAGACCTTCTGGGACCGCCAAATCACGGGTCAGGGTCCGTTTGCCCAAAATATTGACCGAAGTCAAATTTAATCACTTTAATATCAATATTTAACATTTTTCTCACAGATTCATATTTAAGCTTTTCGGCTACGCGCCCAGACTATGCACGCAAATCGAGGCAACCCCAAATGAGGTTTTCAAGGCCTCAGAAGTACGGAGTGAGTAAGGAAACAAGTGATGACCCTTTGGGTCATCACATCAATCCTCAATTCTTCATTCACGTTCTCATCAATCATATTCTCAACCACCAAAGGGACCTCATCCTTTTGCAACTCAACATCATCATTCATAATTTCTTTTTGTTTGGAGGTATTTAGATCACCGCCTCGCCTACTTCTTGTTGTAACCACCATTGCATGACCGTTATTGTTCCCACCCCTTTGAGTTTACTTCCGTATAACTAGGTAGAACTCCCTTAGGCGAGTATTCAAGGACTGTGAGATTTGGCCTAGCTGAACCTCCAAGTTTCTGATTGAAGTATTGTGGGATGCCAACTGAGAATCAGAGTCAGCGTTCTTTTTCATCATCTGTTCAAACATCATTTCAGTTCTCCCCATTTCAATGTTAGATGAACTAGGACCTTGGGATGGAAAAGGAATGGATTGCTCGGTTTTTGATACATTGGGGCCCTTTGAAGGGCCCCCGATTTCCTTGATTGTTATTGTTGCAACCTTCCTGATTATTGTTAACAACCCAGTTGTTGTAGTTACCCCAGTTTCCTTGATTGTTCTGATTGTTGTTCTGGTTGCCCCAATTAGGATTTTTATTGTTGTTTCCCCAATTGTTGTTCCCTTTAGTTGATTATTCCAATTGTTGTTTCCTTGTTGTCGATTACCCCAATTGCCTTGGGATATCCATTGTTGTTGTTGATTGGAAGAATTGCCCCTTTGGACTTGATAATTGTTCACGTATTGCTCTTCTTCGTTCTGCTCTTCATACCCATTATCTTGGAACCCACCACTATATTGGTTGTATTGATCCAAAGTCCCTTGGTTTTGTTGCCCTCTTTGTCTTCTTTTGTTCATGAACATGTTGACACCCTCCATAGTATTCACTTGTCGCGGAGCTTGAACCTATTATAACTGTGCCTTTGCTAGCTAGTTGATAGTTGTTTATTTGTTCTGATATTGCATGCCCATGATCATGGAGCTCTTTGTGCAAATAAATGACCATGGAGTCACCTTGTGGCACATTTGCTCTACTTTGCCAAGCAGAAGAAGTGTCTGCCATCTCATCCAAAATCTCACAAGCTTAATCATATGGCGTGTTCATGAAATTTCCCGCAGCTAATTGGTTCACTATGCATTGATTTGTTGTGTTGATGCCTCGGTAGAATGTCCGTTGTATCATCGCCTTAGTTATATCATTGTTAGGTTATTCCTTAACTATGGTCCGGTATCGCTCCCAAATCTCATGTAGTGGTTCATTGGGCTCTTGTTTGAAAGATATGATTTCATCCCTTAAAGTTGTCATGTTGTCACGACCCTAGTTCACCAATTGTGAACACGTCATGACGACACCTAGTCTTCGCGACCAGGTAAGCCTAACACATTGCGGAAGTAATAACAATTTCGAAATTTAAAATAAAAACTAAATAACATGAAAAATGTATACAATTGCCGCCTGGCACATACACTTTAATACCAAA
>MU680865.1:96482-116364 GCA_026770625.1 Nicotiana glauca | reverse complement strand
TCGCCCAAACCGAGCTCCAAATCGTTAAAAATGGGAAATGGGAACGAAGTCCCATTTCCATAATTTAAACATTCTGTCCAGGCCATTTTCCGCTTCTGCGGTCCAGGGGCCGCTTTTGCGGTGGGAATCACCGCTTTTGCGGTCGAACTTAAAAATGCCTGGGTCCACTTTTACGGACTAAAAATCGCACCTACGGTTCCGCTTACGCGGAAAAAGGACCGCTTCTACGGTTCTCCTAATATGGCGCCAAAACCGCTTATGCGGTCTTCATATCGCAGAAGCGATCCCGCATCTGCGGAACACAGATCCGCTTTTGCGATTCCTGACCAAAACGCCACTTCCACTTCTGCGGCTCCGCTTCTGCGGCTCCAAAACCGCAGAAGCGAAAATACCAGAAGCCGCAGGCCAAAAATTTTCATAAGTCCAAAAATTCCCCGTTTAGCTACCCGAAATCATCCCGAGACCCTCGGGACCTCAACCAAAAGCACCAATACCACCTAATACCTTATTCGAACTTGTACCAATCCTTAAATCACCCAAAACAATGCCGGAAACACGAATTAATCAAAGATTCAAGCCTATGAACTTCAAATTCTAACCAAACACACTTTCGATCGAAAACCTATCCAAACCTTGTCCGAATGATCTGAAATTTTGCACACACCTCCCAAATGACATGACGGAGCTACAGAAACTTTGAGAATTCTAATCCAACCCTCGGATCAAAAACTCACTATCGGACCGGAAACTTTAAAAATTCAAACTTCGGCATTTTAAGCCTAAAAGACCTACGGACCTCCAAATAACATTCCGAACACGCTCCCAACCCCGAAATCACCTAACGGAGCTAACGGAACCATCAGATTTCCATTTCGAGGTCGTCTTCACACTGTTCTAAATACGGAGCATTTTTCGACTCTTAAGCTCTCATTTAGGGACTAAGTGTCCCAAAACACTTCGAATCCTAGAACCGAGTGTCCCGGCAAACCAAAATAGCAGAAATGAACTTAGGGAAAGCAGTTAATGGGGGTTTGGGGCGTAAATTCCAAAAACGACCGGCCGGGTCGTTACACATGTTCCCCGGTGAGAAAAACATCGCGATGAACTTATCCTCCAACTTATCCCAGGTATGGATGGAATGGTTGGGGAGTCTCTCCAACCAATCTAGTGCCTTCCCCCGAAGAGAGAAAGGGAAAAGTCTCAATCGCAAGGCATCCTCGGACACGCTGGTTTTTCCCCAACATTTATCAACAAAACCCTTGAGGTGCTTGAAGGAATTTTGATCGGAAGCACCCATGAAATATCCTTTTTGCTCTAGCAAGGTCAGCATCACATTGGTAATTTGAAAATTTCCCGTCCGAATCCGGGGTGGGACAATTGCACTAGCATATCCTTGGTTGGGAAGCACCCGATGGGCCACTCTTGGAGGTGGTGGGAGAGGGTCTAAAATATTGTCATTGGCATTAGCATTGGTCTGGCGGCCTTTCCGTTGTCCTTGAGGCACAAAAGGTACCTCATCCTCACCATTGTCATCAACCTCCTCCCCTGGGATCAAATTTCCAAGAGGGTTATTGTTGTTATTTGCCGCTATTCTGTACCTGAATTGGTGTCAAACAAAGATTAGTATCACAGAAAGAATGAAAAGAAATACACAAAACTATATAGATAGATAGCAAAAATCGTTAGCTCCTCGGCAACAACACCAAAAAGTGATCGGTGCCAATCCTGCACCACTATAGAGCGGCGAGAGTGGTCAATGAAGCTCTTACCCGAATAGGTAGGGATCAAATCCACAGGGAGCTAGAAGTTGGAGTTGGTTTCCTACCCAAACTAGCAATGTGTAGTGCTCTTAATTACACTTCCAATCATAGTTGGTCTTTTTGATTACTTCTAATATTATGCTAATAAGATGCTAAATTAACCTAAGAGTAAATTAATTGAAAGGTTATCTAATTGGTTAAAGAGGACCTAGGGAAGTGACTTTCTTCTATGTGGATATTTGACGGATTCTCAAGTCTAAGGCAAGATTGTTATGATAGGGATTACGATATAACCAATGCACGAAACTTCTCACTCTATACCTCTCAGTAGTTTGAGTTATTTTGCCCTAATTGGCATTCTCAAGACCAATTGGGCATTATAATTGAGCAAGAAATTGAGGTTCAAGTCGGGTATTACTATCTCTAGGTTTAACCCTTTAATTGGGGCTATCAATCTCTTGAATACGCCCCAATTCCTTGTTGGACCAATTTTCCTACACTCAAACTCTCTTTCTCAAGAAGAGTCCAAGTCATAAGGGCACAAATTAGTGTTTGCAACCACTAATTCAACATGAAAACATAAATTGGTCCATATATCAAACATCCATAAACATTCAAGCCTTAAAACTCAAGACCCATCAAATACCCACACTATGGTTGAGCCACAAACCTAGCTAATGGGTCTAGGTACTCATAATAAGGGAAAACAAGAAATTATATGAAGAAATAAACATAATAATTAATTACAAACTAAGATAATGAAGATCCAGCATAATAGTAGCCACAAATTACTCAAAAAGGAATAAAAGAGTCGTTCACGTGCTCAACCCAAAGTCAGATTAAAAAAAGATAACTTAAAAAAGTGAAAAGAAAGCATTTATACTATGCTAAATTTTCTGGACAAAAGTGCCCCCGAAGAGGTAGTGCGGTCCGCACAAAATGCATCGCGGATTGCACTGATGCTTTTGGCTTGTCTCTGAACTAGCCACCCCGGGCCGCATAAAATGTACCACGGCCACGGTGGTTTCAATGCGGTCCGCACTGTCTTCAATCTCTATTTTCCACAACTCTCTGAATCTCATCTCTGCGAATCGCATGGGTTGCTGCCGCGGTGAGGCTACTGCGGTCTACACAAAATGATTTGCGGAAGCAATGCTTGAGTTACCATAAACTACACCTCTCTGAATCTCATCACTGCAAACTGCACAAAATGGGGTGCGGCCGCAGTGGATCTGTTTCAATTGTGCTTGGATTTTTCCATGGTACTTGTGCATGTTTCACTCCTTTTGAGCTGGTTTTGACTAATTGTCACCTTTTTTACCAAACCCTGCAAACAAGTATGACATGTAATCCTTTCGGACTATTTTGTATATATTTTTACTCAAAACTCAAGTAAAAAGGAGTGTAAATGAACTAGAATCCCTAGTTATCAGTTATGTAATGCGGTATTATTTTATTTTCGAGTCTCACTGTATGAGGGCTCGAGGATGGATAATACACGCTCCACTCCCGTCATATACCATTATTTTTTTTACATCAGTATCTGCAATACGTAAAGTGATAACAAGAGCACCGTAGTAAAGGAAAGACAAACCATCGGCATCTGACTTATCGAAGACGATACTATCTTTGTGGTTATCATACCGTTCATGTGTGATCGACCATTTGAGTTTATGTGTGGTGGTTAATTTACATGATTGATTGATGTGTCATCGCCCCACCGATGATCATCTGTATAGTGCGAGCAATAGAAGGTGGTTTTGGAGGTCCCTGGGGTTGTTCGCGTCCTATGCAATCTTCGATTTTGAGACCCCTTTCCTGGTGGAATTCGCATAGAGCATTCGACTTCCGAATGCTTGGGCCGAACTTCATCTTTTGCGTCCATTTTACCTTTGTACCGAGTTTCTCTATGGTATACAATATTTTTTTAGGAGAGACACAAAATTGTGAGCAGATAGGAGCGGAGGCATACTTTTCTCATGTCGATATGGCGCTTTATGTCGAGAAGGAGCATCCATGTGCTGCAGAGGAGGCAGGATAGATGTCCCCACCTAGGGATGATGCCTTTCTCTACCGAGATGGGTCCCCGACTGATCTCTTCAACTATCGTTGCGTCGATCTTTCCTTACTTCAGTTTGAACTGACATCAACCGTTGGATCGGACCACTGAGGTCATCCTCGTCGGCTCTTACCTTGGCATAGTATGCATTATGGATTTCTTCCTAAGTGGTTAGAGGGTATTTCGTGAGCCTACTTATCAATTTTTTGGTCGCTCTCGACCCGCTTCTGTTTAGTTCGTTCTGGAAGGCTGCTACCACCATTCCCTTCTGACATATTTGGCAAGCTCTTGAGTCCCTCACCGTGCATCTGCCTAACGGCAAATATGTCATTTAATCTGGCCTCTACATTTTTGGCTCATGCATGGTTGGTGACAAACTTGTTTACCATTTCTTCGAACGTTACTATCGAACATGCCGGTAGTTGGGAGTACCAGGTCATGGCTCCCCTTATTAGGGATTTGCCAAACTTTTTCAGTATCACCGATGGTATCTGCTCTTTCAAAAGACGTTACCTTTACGGCTGTGACGTAATGGATAATATGATCTTCTAAATCGGTAGTAACATTATATATCATCAGATATGGTGGCATTTTGAAGGTCATTGGAATGTCGTAGGGGGCCGCTTCTTCATTGTATGATTACTCGATGAATCGACCAACGTCCCCTTTTTCGCAAGAACTTTGGGACGCCTGGTATTTTGTCAACCCTCTCTTGGTGTTCCTTCATCTGGTCACGGAGTGCCTTACTCTCATTTTCCATCTCCTCCATTTTCTTAAGAACGGCTGCAAGCGTGTCATTACCTGTCACACCTCTTTTTTTCGAGCTTTACAGCCTTTACTACATCCCGGGAAGAGATATAATAATAAAGGAGTTTTTCCAATTTAAGGACAATCGAAACGGGATTCGTTTTTTATTTCAGAGTTGCCACTTGGGAGATTTATGGTGTCCCAAGTCACTGGTTTGAATACCGAATCGAGGAAGGGTTTGACTCTGTTTAACAGTCGCGAACCAGAAAGTCGGGTAAGGATTCCGGCGGGCTGTGGGAGAGAATGGAGAGGCGGCTAGGGTTTGTTAGGGAAAGGGAAAGGTGTGAAATGAAATGAACGTGTGTAATATTGCTATATTAAAATGACTCTGATGAATCATGGCCGTTGGATTGAATAGACCAACGGTTCAGATCACGTGAAGCCTCTAAACGACATCGTTTGATTAAATGAAAGCTCACCCTCAGTCGTTAGATCATCAGGGATCAATGGATATGATTAATTCCTAAGAAGCGACGTCGTTTTGATTATTATATATATTAACCCCGTCCGTTAGATGAATTATATCAACTGCTCAGATTTTTTAGCTTTAAACGGGGTCGTTTTAATATTAGATTGGGGCAGACCGGGTGAATCTTTTGGGCCTGGGCGGGTAGATTTGATTTGGGTAATTAATTGGCCCAAATTTATAATTATTTCCCTTTCTTTTGTATTTTTTCAATTTTGTATTTTTTACAATTATTTTCACTTGTATTTTTGTATTATTTTTTGTATTACTATTTTCTGTATTTTATTTTTCTTCTGTATTTCTGTATTTTTTTCCTTTTGTATTTTGTATTTTTTTCTGATTGTATTTCTATTTTTATGGTAATTTCAATTAAAGTGCAAAAATATTATTTTTTCTTTTGATTTTTCTTTAAAAATGAATTAATACTAAATTTGTAAAATTAAACCCCCTAATATATGTGTATATTTTTGTATTTTTATATTTATTTTAATATGAATTAAAATGCTACAATTAATACCAATTTTAACAAAAATTCAAAAAAAATGGTAAAATAAAGAAATCATTTTTATTTGAATCTTTTGGAATAAAATTGCTTGGAGCAAAAATCACGTGCTCATATTACCTACGTCAACAGTAATAGGAGTGTTACCTGTATGGGTGATATCTCGCTCATCAACAATCGTTGTGACATCTACATGTGCAATATCTTTGTTTTCCCTTTGGGCAGGTTTATCAAGTATGTTGTTCAGAGTACTTGTTAGCCATTCTTCCAGTAGTCTTCTTACTGCTGGTGATGCCTCTCCTATTATAGATTTGGAGGCCTCCTTCTCGCGCGAAGAAGTTACGCTTCCGTGCAGGGGAGGTAAAGCGTCTCCCTTGGGTGTGGTGTTTGGTGTCCCGTTTTCGTTATCTTCCTGCTGTCTTCGTTGATGGTGTTCAGGATGTTGGTTGTGACACCTACTATTACTTTTAGCCTTGCGTCTCCTTTCTCTACCATTGTTAGTTTGTGCAAAGCTAGGAAGAGGTGACTATCCCTTTCTATGATCTAGATGAAACTAAAATCTAAACTGAAGAAATCCCCACAGACGGTGCCTAATTATTTGACCAAAAGATGTCAAAATCTTTTTGATTAAAATAATTAATAATAATAATGAGGTCAATCTTAGTCAAGCACAATAAAACCTAGATCAAATGATGGAAGGAGTAAGCAAGATGAATGATATAATAAGTCTGTTCAAATCGAATAAATGCTCATAAATGTGAAGACTTAAATGCACAATAGAACCGTCATAGATGCAAGAACTGTAAGGGAGAATAAGTATGAGATAATTTGGGAATCTTAGGATCTTCTCTGATGAACAAGACTGCTTTTGCATTCAATCTCAGATGATTCTTTTACGAAGTGTTCTTTTTCCTTTTTTTCTCCGTCCTTCTCTTCTTTACTTACCCTTCTTATTTATAAGGGACAATCTCCCAAAAATCCTAAAAGTTCAACATAGAGAATATTCGAAAAGCATATTCTTACTGTCTTCCACTAAATTTACACGGTCGTGGACGTTATGCATCGAATGACCGCCCTCGATCGTACCTTTCACCACGACGACCATCAGATGATGCATTATGACAACCTCGTTCCTCATCCTACTCGGTAATGATCATGGTTGCCAAATTTGGACCCATACATTAAGGACATACACACAAATTCTAGGCCAAATTTTATGTACCTAATGGTATTTTTATCCGCTTTTGGCATTCTTCCATGCATGAATAGGAACACATAAAAGCAACATGTTAGGATATCATGGTCTTACTAGTCACTCCTTTCAATTATGTGACACACTTTTTGTTTTTAATTAGTTTGCTCCAAAAAAATTATTATATTTTTATATTTGAAAACTATTTAATCTTATCACATCAATATTTTATCTTTAATGACATGATTTGTAAAGGCTAAACAAATCCAATGAATTCTCATAAGGTGGGTCTTAGAAGGACAATGTATGCATAGATCTTACCTCTACCCCTAAAAGGTATATAGACTATTTTTAATAGACCCTTGGCTAAAGAAAAGGTGAAAAGACGCTGTGTTAACTAGCACAAACAACAACTTTTTAGGACTCACTTGACATACAAATTCACATTTATAAGGAAAGAAAAAGGCATGTGAAACTTTTTCCAACTTTCGTTTTACTTAAACTCCAATATTCTAATTAATTGAAGGTTAACCATATATGATAAAGATCAAAATAAGAATACGTCGATATTCCAGGGACCAAAAGCAAAAGTCTCCCATGATAGGACGTTCATACTTGATTTATAGTATGATTACAAATTAAACTAAAATATATATTACTGATAAAAGCAACGGAAGCACAAAAATATTAAATCAAGTACTGAAGAGGAAAGCCTAAATTAAAGTAAAATAATCTCAAGGGAAACATGTAAAGAATAAGTTCCCCTTTCTCTAAGTTACATTACAGCGATTTACTGGATTTCCGTATCAAGATCCATCAATCTATAACCTGATATGTACAGAAACAAAAAGGGATAGCTAGCACAATCAGGCAACTTAACATTGGCTGTGCAAATTTCAGATCATCACGAGCAGTAGCCCAAGTCATTATTTTCAAACATTGCTGGAGGATTGCCCTCTAACAAGCAGAAAATAGGCGGAATAGTTAGCGTCTCTTGTCCACCATACACGTTCCAGCAAAACGGATCCAACACTAAGTCGCCTTGAGCAGGCAGAAGTTCTATGTCCGAAAGCGTTATGTTAGTGCATGGGATAGTGTCACTACAAGCAAAATGTATTGGCGGACTTCTGATATCATAGGTTCCTTTTATGCTTGAGTATTCAATGTCTGAAACGGACACTGCTGAGGTGTGATTGCTGCATTCTTTTGAGAGGCAGTAGAACTGGTCTATTATTATGGGATTCCTTACGTTGTCCATGTGAATGTTAAGAAACGAAATTCCAGATACTGCTCCATAACCACCTTGCCATGTCTTGATCCTTACTCCATTATCTGACTCCTTTATCACTGAGTCCCTCACTGTAATGTTTGATACACATGCCCCTGAGTTGTGGTTGCCTAAACTCCCAATGCTACAATGACCAAACAACCTATCAGTACCTCTAAAAGATAACTGCATTTGACTAATTAAACTGCCCAAGTAAGAAACTAATTATCTGGAAAATAATCCAGACAACTAGCTGTAACACGTAAAATTATATAATTCTTTTAACAGTATTAATATATGGAAGTTAAACTCATCTCATATTCGTTTACATTGCTTTAAGAGATGAAAGTAGACTACTTGTACTAGTTATATGAACAAGCATTTTGTACATAGTTCTGAAGATAATATTATAAGCACCCCATTAAGCTAAGTAGGTAGAGTATTATTAATATATTCCACCTGATTCCATGTCCTCCAGGTCCACATGTGAGATTCCTAATATCCACATCGTGACATCCTGCTCCTATTGATACACAATCATCACCTATAATACAGTATACAAATTAAACCAATGGCTGAATAAAAAAAGATTTTTTTTTCGTAGTAATTAAGTAGAATTACGTACCATTAGAGATGAGTGAATTGTAAATTTCAACATTGGTGGTCTGCTCTATGTGAATACCGTCAGTGTTGGGACTCCAAGCTGGAGCTGTAATGTGTAGGGATTCTATATGCACATTATTGCAGTTATCAAATCTAAAATTAAATTGTGGACTATTCTCCATTCTAATTCCTTCCACCGTTAGATTTGAGCTCATGAAGAATCTAATGGCCTGCAAATACAGGTACCAAATTTCACAAAATCTAATATTAATTGCAAAAAAATATGCTTAGTGGTAAAAGTTTATTTTTTTCACTCACAATTGGGCTGTCACATGGTCCAGGCAGTGTACTTCCATTAGGTCCCTGTTGTTGTACTGAGGATTAGATAATTCGTTCATTCGTACGTGTAAAAAGATTGATAATGAAATTAACCACGATCCCGTATATATAGTAAAAAGAAAAGGAATTAAGTTGACATATATACTAATTAAGTTTATAGTGCGTACCTTATGCGGTTTGCAGGGCAGATTCCACCACTGTTCTCCCCTTCCATCTATGACGCCTCCGCCTTGCAGTGACAACTCATCAACTCTATAGAAAACCAGCCACTGTCGCCTGCTGTTGTTGCCCGGCCACGACTCTGGTCCATCTGGTGGCATTATTGTTCCTTCCAGCTTTCCATGTTGGCACACAATTTCAGTTACATAAACAAAAATCCCTCACTCATTCCTTTTTTTTTTTTTGTTTTCAAAAGATAATACTATTACTACAAAGTATGTATCACATTACATAATAATAGAACATTTTAGTACATCAAAATTACAGTAGAAAATAGGACATACTCCCAATGTTTCATTTTATGCATATAGCACAATTTAACGTTTGAGTAAGAATGATGTCTGAAATGTTTTAACTTTAAGCGTCTCATTTTATTCGAGTCGTATAGACTGCCTACATGATGTCCGGGTTCGGCATGTGTTGAATATCATTAATCTTGTTTTTCATAAACTCTATGTCTTGTCAAGCATTGTCGTGTAAAATGAAATGGAGGAAGGACATCGAAATTAGAAACCAAATACTACTACTATCTTAACTAGGTACCTGGAAGACCAAACCACTTTGACAGGGACCAGTAAAAATAGTGGATTGGATCATGAAAGAATAACCAGAGGGAACGAAGATGACCGCTGACTCGACTTGACAAGCGGCATCCCATGCTGATTTGAAAGCTTCAGTGTCATCTACAATGCCATCTCCTACAGCCCCAAACGACCTCACATCATAAACCCCTTCGTCTGCGGGTGGGTTAGAAGGCTCAGGTGGAATAGAAGGCGGATATGATATGTGGGAATGTTTGTGTTTATTCTTATTGTGATGGCCGCGGTGGCCGTGGTGATGATATCTAGCAGTAACATTATGGCTGCATAATAACACCATGAATAATGCAAGTACTGCCATATAAAAAATGACAAGCAGTACTGGCACACGGGTTGATAGCGATGCCATTTCAAGTGTCGAATGAACAGACCAAAAATGACTAGTGGGAGTAAAAGTTCCTTGAAGTGAGGGTTGAGGAAATTCAAGAATCAAGGAAAAGACTCTGTGTTGTTCAGAAAGTGGAAAGGAACTTAGAAGAGTTTTTATGGGTGGCGATTCCTGGCAAATGTGTCAACTTGCACATAAACAAATAAAAAGAAATGGAGAGTGTGTGAATGTTTGTGTTTCAGCACTACTGCATGCAGAAGCCGAAAGGTTGAGCTCATTTACCTATCTTTGCCTTGGACTCTTGGTATATATAGATGACTAATACTGACCTATACTCACTGATAACTTCATTTACAAAACTGTGAAAGTTTTAATTAGAAGAAGTTGAGTATATTTCTTTATTAATCAAAGTCACGATTTTATTATCACATGGACAAAAATACACTTTGTTTGAAGGGGGTGGAGACTGATCATCTTCCGTTAAATCTAGGGGATTTGAGTTATACACAATTACGTTAGTACTAAAAAAAATTTATGTTATATATCTTTGCCTTGAAGTCTTGGTACAACGTGCCGTATATACTAGATAAGACCAACTGATCTTTCAGATATACAGTGTCGGTCTATTATCATAACTCAGTTATTCTGATATGAAGAAGTTAATATTTACTTTACATTATTTTTTAAACAATCTAGTCTGTGGGTGTGTATATATAGCAGCTATATACTACAAGAAAATTATTATGTACAAGATTTAATTAAAACTTTCGGCAAATCAGTGTCGGATGGAAACAGGCAAATTTGATGGGAGACATTTAATTTCCTATCTGAAGTTACAGTAGTTAGAATTCATAATACCAAAATGCAAATATAGGTAAACCAAATACTAGTATTATAGTGCAGGAAATAGGCCATTTTGACAGGAGACATTGGCTTTTTAGAGAATGTGGAGGCCTCGCATGCAATGACTCTGTCCCTGGAAAAAAAGGTAAAAACGGAATAACCAGAAACCATGATTTGCCTTTGCCTTTGAGTGCGTGAGTTGGTGGGTGAATGAATGGCCATTAACTTGAAAAAAAAAAAAAAAAACCATTCTCCCTCTCCCTAGCTCTTCGGCTACCCCCATGTTCTTCCCCATAACTTTCATCACCTTTTCTTTTCCGGTCCCAATTTTTTACTCCCTCCTCTCCACAACAAGTAAGCGATTTGTTTTTTTATTTTGATTTAAAATAAGTGTTCATTTATATAATCAAGAAAAAATTTAATTTATTTTTTCAAAATACCCTTATACACGTATCTCTAAAAAGTTATTTACTCCTCACATTTGAGAAGAGAAGCAAGTAATACTATAATTATGGTGCAACATTTAATGAATGGTAGTTTAATCACACTAACTATTTTACTTTAGAATTTAATATTTCCTTAATATGAGTGTGTCGAAAGCAAATTAGTCATTTTTTGTGGACGGAAGGAAGTAACTTATTTTTCAATCCCCTGCAAAACAGTTAGTATACTTTTTCTCTCCTTCGTATTTAAGATAATACTACTTGCAACCCTACTTTATTATAAACATTTAATTTCATATTGATACGTCTGATAAACGTTGGTACCGCCAGCAACTTTTATTTCCAAGTTGAGTAATTTAAAAATTTGCGATAATTAAATACTGACTAAGAAAGTAAGATTCTCCTCAGAGGTCAGATTCGTATATGCTAAATAGGGGCGGAGCAAAGATTTTAATCTTACGAGTTCTAGATTTTAGGACCACGACTTTAAGTATTAATTATTGGATTCTAGATTTAAAATTTATATATATTTTATGAATTCAAAATACCAAATACACTGTTTGAACAAAATTTCTGGATTCGGCCGAACCGTACGGCTGCTTGTGCCTCCGCCCCTGTATGCTAATCCCCCTCGACTAAACCATTTCATATTTCACAAATTCAAACGGACAAAACAATGTGCTCGAGTCAAATTTTATTTTAGTATATAGGTCACTACTACTACTACTAAGTTAATTGCTGTAAGTTTCCAGATTAGTAAAGTAATCATTGATGACAGAAGGCGTGAATTCTTGTGGTCCTCAAATATTTTAATTACATTTCGATCATCTCCTTTCAAAAAAACTGTTTTAGTGAAACAACTTAAAGACAAGGTTTCGCGATACGGTAGTTGGAAATTTTTTTAAAAAGGAAAAAAGAAAAGAGAGAATATTGTTACCAATTTTTTTTTGTCTCTTTCAGTACTTTCGGTTGCACTTGCTAGTGGTGAATTGTAATGCATTCTAATTCACATAGCCATTACATGCATGAATGTTTTATATAAATGAGAGTGAGATAAACAATAAGGTACTGAGGTGAAATAATTTAAGAGGCATACTCTAAAATGTTACTTAAATATCGGATCTCATCTATTTTCATTATGGGTGTGTTTGGTAGGAAGGAAAATATTTTTCGACAAATGTTTTTCAATTTTTCAATGTTTGGTAGGCTTAAATATTTTGAAAAATATTTTTCTTACCAACTTATTTTCTTCCAACTGGAGGAAAATATTTTTTTTATCAAGAAAAGGGAAAACATTTTTCAAAATTACTTCTCAACCTTCTCCACCCTCCCCAACTCACCCTACCCCTCTCTCCAAAACATTTTTTTTTTTCAAATTTTAATTTTTCCTTTACCAACTACCCTACTACCCCTCCATCCCACCCCACCACAAAAAAAGATTATTTTTTTACCTTATTTTTGTTTTGCAATTTTAAATTTCTGTTTTTTATTTTTCTGCACCCCCCCCCCTACCCTGAAAAAAAAATATTTTTTAAATATATTTTTCAGTTTTAATTTTTTTATTTATCGGTTTAAAAGTTCAAAATTTTACAAGTTTCAAAATTATGAGTTCGGAGGTTTATGTGTTTGGAAGTTTATGGATTTAGAAATTATAAAGTTTAGGGGTTCGATATTTCGTGGTTTGAAAGTTTAGAGGTTCGAAGGTTTATAAAATTTATGGGTTCGGGAGGTTGTTGGTTTGAAAGTTTATGGCTTCATGCTTATTATATCTAAATTATTTATGAATACTCTTTCCTTATTTTGCGTATCAAACACCGGAATATGAATAAGATTACTATTTGTTTTCCAAGAAAACATTTTCCGTTATACCAAACATACCCTATAAATTGTAAACTTTTCTACAAGGAGGATTTATGCCTATTTCGTAGAAATTAATTAACTATAAGAATTAAAAACGACAAGCGATTTGCACGAATAGGATCATTTGGTGCCGCTGTTAAATCTTTGACATTGACCCTGTTAAAAACTCATATACGAAAATAGCCGTCGGTCAAAATTCTGGGAAGTGCTCCTAGCATTCTTTAGAAGTTTTCATATAGTGATTTGCCACAAAACCTAGCAATCGCCAGAATTTTCATACGGTGATAAACAGGATTTGCCACAAAACCTAACAGATTGCTAGGATTTTTCAGCTATCATGGCTGAAAATCTTGACTATTGCTAAAACTATATTTTAAAGAAAATTCTGACAATCACTAGGAGCCTAAAATTCTGAACAACGATTGTTTTCTTAGTATTTTTCCTAATTAGGTCAAAATTATAGCGTCCATCCAACATAATTTCGTGAGGAAGGACTCTAATCACGATAAAAGGAGACAAGTGTCACAGGCCGACCTTTTTTGGACACTAGCGACACCAAATAGCCTGTGCGGCGCCTGAAGTCACCCCTCACTACAGGCCATCCTTTCATCGTTCCCAGGTTTTCTAGCACGATCTTGTGCCTGTGGTGGAGCTTGCCCAGGAGGCTTACTCCAAATTTGCCGCCCGACTTATGTCTAGGCTCATAGCCTTGACTAGCTGTGGCGCTTCTCATCTGCTGGATCTCATCCATGAGCACACCTGGGGTTACCTAAGGACACGTTCGTCCCTCGCCTAGCACTGAACATCGCTCTCGCATGCACAGTCCAATCCTCAAGCTTGACACTCGCCTCGTGCATCCGCACCCAGCTTGTGCTTCGCCCGAGTAGGGCAAACTTTAGTCCTTGGCCTTTGTCATGTGCGTCTTTCATAGCATGCCCATGTTTGTCTTATGGCATAGCCAAACATAGCCCTCGCGACATACTTCTATCTCGTATAGTGCATTGTCTCCGCACAACTGCACGCCTAGGCCAACGGGCCCTTGCTTGCCAAGGCGAACCCAAGCCAAGCTCACAAGTAGACATATGATGCCCCTAAGATAGGTGCTTCAAGTATTCAATCGGCACGGAGGTCTTTATCCACCATTTCGGTTGCCCACATGGCATAATCGTCCCATACGTCAAGCCTCCGGTACCCGTTTTGTGCCCACCGCTAGCCCTGAAGCGTCGCGTCGTCCATAGAGTTCCCAAGCTCATATGGATACCCATCACACTCCTTTGAGATGCCCATACAGGCCCTTGCGGTTCCTCTTCAAGGTATCTCACTTGGTGCGGCTTGGTGGCTGCACGCACGGGGGAGGCTGGCTGAGCTTCAACACCCCTGCCCCCCTTATATATGCTTAAAATAAAAAATCCCATGCTCCTCTAGTAGACTTGTTTTGGCTAGAGAATCATAATGACTCTTTCTCACTCATCCGAACTCTGAATAAGGCGGTGTCTATTCCTAAAGCTTTCTCTTGACTTCCTTCACACTTTCATGAAGTTTCACCCCATTCCCATACTCGTGGATAGTTATGGTCTTCGGACACTTCAGCAAATTAGGACAATGCCATTGCCCTTGGCAAAGTCAAGCCCATAGGCAAACGAACTCCAAATGACGCCAAACTTGGTTAGCATATATAAGAGCATACTAGAAACAAGGAATTTTATTGAAATCCCTAGATTCCCATCTTAGATCAGAAACGTACGGTTGTGACATTCAGGCACGTACCGTCGTAGGCTAGACCTTTGGTCTCATCCCACGTCCTCGCTAAACTCTCTTGGCACTCTTAGGACATGAAACACAACATATCTTCATGGTTGGCTCCTCATACAAAGCCCTTATGCCTGATTCTCCTTTACAACGCATCATCAACACACGTCGCCTACGCGACTGATATTCGTCCTCCCGCCCTATAGCGCGTAGTACTCATGGATAACATGACCCCTAAAATACGGGGTGTGACATCCTCCCTCACTCAACCTATCGTCTCCGATGACATGGTAATGCCCACGACAACCCGGAGTCTGGCCCCTTAGGGATGTACATCACGGCTCCCTTAGTCCTTGTGGGACGGACTTCGTCAAAGTCAATCTCAAAATGGAGTCGTGCCCCTTGCACGTCTCCCCCAAGTATCTTCCAAGCATGTCTTTGCACTACACCTCCTGTCGGTGTTCACTTGGAAAATGCCCCCGCACTTGTACCCTCTAGTGACTAACTTTGTGGTGACACACACTAATCAACCACACCATGACCCTCACAACCTTGGTTTTTGTCCGAAGATCTTCCCACACTGGTAAGCACATCAGCGTGCTCTTTTTGGTGCAGCTCCCGTAGTTCAAAAACTCGCGTAGCCCTTTTTGCTCTCTTCGCTAAACACCCTACAAAGCCCTTTTGCGCACTCGAGCGTAGCTCACGCAGCTCAATAGCTCGCGTAGCTCTTATCTCGCCCTCATTACCTTGGAAGACTCTCTTGCTTTTGGACTCTCGCCTCTTCATCGTTAGATCCTCGCACACTCAATATGGAGGATACTTGACAAAATACCTGTCCCACTTGGCATACTAGCTCGGCTTTTGGAAACACATGCTGCAATATGACACCCTCGGCAACTCCACTACTTCGTACCATTTGGCACTCATCAAACTCTTGGGACGTAATCCTGGTGAGTATTACATTCTCAAAGTGATAGCATCGCCACATTCAAGAACAAAGCTCTTTGTTTTCCAACTGTCACTTCCTTAGCAAGTAACCAATGCTCCCGGTAGTACCTTGTACTCGCCCTATAGGCAAGAACCCTCTTGGTCCCGCTAGCACGGCTTCCCGGTTTGGTGTGCCTCGCCCGTGGCCTCATCTCAATGGTCCCCGATCATTCGGCATACTCTTTTCCAGAATGTCACCTTCCAACTTGGAATCTCGGTCAATTCTGAAGCTTCGCTATTTCCTTCGAATTCGTCTCCTCACCTTGGAAATTCAGTGCCATGCCTTCCCATCACATGGTTTGGCTTTTTTTCACAATCCCGGTGGCTGACTCTACCTCATTGTGGCATTCACACTCTCCCGCTAAGAAGCCTGCACATAGGTCCTCTTTTGCGGTTATTAAGGGGCTCTGCTGCCATTCATCGCAACCCTTTAGATGGCTAGGTGACTGCTAGAATCTAACACAATGCCTAATTCTCTGGAAGGTCTCTTCTCAATGCCCTCAGGCAGTCCACAAGTCTATCTCTCAGGAAACACACTCAACTGATGTGCTGCTCACATCCTTGGCAAGATCTCTTTATGAGCATGCCCAATGTTTATAGTCCACGACTTGCACTCTTTGCAATATCGCTACACGACCTAGCAAGTATGGACTTTTCCTGACAACCCGACTCATCGGCATATCCTCACTCTCAACTGAAGCCCAGACTTTCAAAAGAAACTAGGGTTATCCATTTCCTTCGTCAAAACGACAAATAGCTCCATATTGTTTCTTAACATGAACAAAATGCCTAAACCTGACAAGCTTCCAATGCTACTGAACTCTGTTAGTTCAAACGGTATTCAACTCGAATAAGGAACACTCCTAGTCTACATTCGACATTCATTACGTCTATGCCTTGCTTAGCAAAGCTACTAACCAACTGCTAACAGAGTTTCTAACACACTGCCAGATCATCACAATCAAGAACAATTGAGCTTCTGCTAACAGTCTGTCCTTCCTTGGGGAATTATCCCAATAATATCGCACTATGGCTCTCTTTGCAAGCTGAACGTTCCTATATAAAATCCCTCTGAAAATAGCACCCGTTACACGAAAGACTTCCCTTTTTGATAAGTCGTATCGTGTTCTCGATCTTTGGTGGCATATGAACATCAATATCTACTTCGATATGATCTCCGCACTGACATCCAACATGCACTCGCCATCTCAATTTCTGCTTAGATATCATTTGTCATGGCAGAATATGGCCTAACATTGCTCTGATACCACGTGTCATGGGCCAACCTTTTTTCGGACGCTAGCGGCCTCAAATAGCCCATGCGAAGCTTGTAGTCACCCCGCACTACAGGATAACCTTTCAACTTTCCTAGGTTTTCTACCACGATCATGTGCCTGTGGTGGAGCTTGCCTAGGAGGCTTACTCCAACTGTTCCTCCCATCTTATGTCTAGGCTCACAGCCCTGACTAGTTGTGGCGCTTCTCATCTGTTGGATCTCATCCAAGTGCACACCTGGGATTGGCTAAGGACATGTCCGTCCCTCACCTAGAACTGAGAATCGCTCTCGCGTGCATAGTCCAATCCTCAAGCTTGAGACTCGCCTCGTGCATTCGCAACCAGCTTGTGCTTACCCCTAGTAGGGCAACCTGTAGTCCTTGGCCTTTGTCATGTGCGTCTTTCATAGTATGCCCGTGGTTGTCTTATGGCATAGACAAACATAGCCCTCACGACATACTTCCATCCCGCATAGTGCAGTGTCTCCCCACAAGTCGACACATGAGGCCCCTAAGATAGGTTCTTCAAGTAGCCAAACGACACGAAGGTCTTTATCCACCATTTCGGTAGCCCACATGGCATAGTCGTCCCACACGTCAAACCTCCAGTACCCGTTTTGTGCCCAACGCTAGCCTTGAGGTGTCGCACCGTCCATAGAGTTCCCAAGCTCGTATGAATACCTATGACACTCCTTTGAGATGCCCAGTCATGCCCTTGAGGTTCCCCCTCAAGGTAGCTCACTTGGTGGCAGCACGCGCGGGGGAGGCTGGTTGAGCTTCAACACCTATGGGCCCCTATATATGCTTAAAATAAAAAGCCCATGATCCTTTAGTAGACATGTTTTGGCCAGAGAATCATAATGACCCTTTCTCACTCATCCGAACTCCGAATAAGGCGCTGTCTATTCCTAAAGCTTTCTCTTGACTTCCTTCACACTTTCATGAAGTTTCACCCCATTCCCATACTACTAGAAATAGTTATGGCCTTCGGACACTTCAACAAATTATGACAATTCCGCTACCCTTGGCGAAGTCAAGCCCATAGGCAAACAAACTCCAAATGACGCCAAACTTGGTCAACATATATAAGAGCATACTAGGAACAAGTCATAATACCGAAATCCCTAGATTCCCATCTTAGCTCGGAAACGTACGGTTGTGACATTCAGGCACGTACGTGACCGTCACCCGCATGCTAGACCCTTGGTCTCATCCCAAGTCCTCGCTAAAATCTCTTGGCACTCTTTGGACATGCAACATACAACATATCTTCATGGTTATTGCATCATGCAAAGCCCTTCTGGCTGATGCTCCTTCACAACGCATCGTCAGCACACGTCGTCTACGCGACTGACACTTGTCATGCGGCCCTATAGCGCGCAGTACTCATGGCTATCATGGCTGAAAATCTTGACGATTGCTAAAACTATATTTTAATGAAAATTCTGAGGATCACTAGGAGCCCAAAATTCTGAACAACGATTGCTTTCTTAGTATTTTTCCTAATGAGGTCAAAATTAGAGCCGATATCCTAAAAAGGTCCATCCAACATAATTTTTTGAGGAAGGACTCTAATCACAATAAAAGGAGACAAGGCCCACGTAGTGATCAAAACTTCCTGAAGTTCTTTTTAAAAAAAGAATCTCCGTGGAGTTAGGGTTCAGTAGCTAGTTAGTTTCCTTCAGTAGGTGCCCAAAGGCCCGTATGGAGGAAAGCATTTTAAAAGTGAAAATCCAGTCAGCAAGTTGTCATAATATATACCCCAAAGCCAAAGTTACCTATATGTCAGCCCTGAGTAGTCGCTATTGTACATGCTACTCTATCCATTATATTTTATGTGAAGGTCTTTTATGAGTTAATTTCACATAAACTAAGATTATATATATAAAGTACCAAAATCGTCCTTGCTATTCATAATTAAATGAAAATTGAGAACTTTTTTCATATTTATCTCCTTATAGAAGGTTTGTATCAAATGGTCCTAATTAACCAACAAGCAGCTGGATAAGAATTTAAACTCTCAATTTAATTTTTAATGTTTTAGTTTTAAACTCATTATATTTTTAAAGTTATGGTTCATATCGACTATTTGTTACAATTTTAATGAATTTTATATATATTTATGCTCAACGCCGATAGTACCAAAGGGTTGGATCCACCCCTACTAACAAGTGATATCATCAAGATTGAAATATATGATGATAGGTTTAAACATATGGAAATATGATAATTTTTTCGAAACCGACTAAAAAGGAAAAATATGTCCATATATTATAGACATAAAGAGTAACTGTTAAGACCTTGATATCCTAATTATAGAACATGCTGCTTTTAAGTGTTTCCGTTCTCGAATAATACAATGCCAAAAGCAGATAAAAATATCATCAGGTACATAAAATTTGCAGTGGTAGAGGTAGTCTTTTAACATATGGTTTCCAAATATTGTTTATGTATTATTAAGAATTTTTTTGATGTAAAAAAATTAAATACAAAACTCAGATGAGGTCCGTGTCTTTTATATATATATATATATATATATATATATATATATATATATATATATATATATATATATATATATATAT
>MU680865.1:56911-95895 GCA_026770625.1 Nicotiana glauca | reverse complement strand
ATATTCTTAAAATCGCATACAAATTTTATTGTTATCCGATTTAAGGGTAAACACTTACATCTGCTACTTGTTCTTTACATTATACATTGTTTCAGCATCAGAATGTTACATATCCTCAATAAGACAGATCTCTAGATAGATAAAAATTCAAATTCAACCACCACGAAAGAACATATGTTAGATTTTTCAAATAGTACTTACGTTGAATTTTGCCTAAATTTGCAAACCTGGCTCCATAAGAAAAGATAACACTTGTTGACACTTCAAACTCAGAATTTCCAAATAAATGGGCGCATGCTACTCTAATTCTCGTCTTTTTTCACTTTGCTCTTTTTCCCCAAGTCAAGAATGGACGTGTCCAACTAAGAAAAAACACTTCTACACAGGAGAAAATTACACCAAGTAAATAAATACAAAAATATGTGTCTTTTATATATATATATATATATATATATATATATATATATATATATATATATATATATATATATATATATTGGTAAACATAACAAATATTCATATATATTAAGTCATTACAGGGATATTGGACGTCTCATTACAGCTACTTTGAGTAGATAGTACACATAGGTTTTCAAGACTAGCAAACTTAGTAGACATAGATATGGGATCTTTTATAGTAGACAACACGCCTTCTTTGTCTGATTGTAAGGTTGAAAATACGGACGATGTTTTGTTCCCCTCCCGGAATCTATGTCGGATGACTGGATTCCCCAACCTCTTCAAGTGAGACCTGCAAGAGTCAATTAAATTATTAAACATAGGGATTTTTTGATTTAATAGTTCAATTACCTCGATAGAGTCCGTCTCAATTTCTACCGGAGTTAATTCGTGGGCTATTACTAGATGTAACCCGCTAAGGCACTTAGCTCGGCATGAGTGTGGTTGAGAGCACAAATCTTTTTGGAGAATCCTTGGGATGACCCAAAAGGTCATCACTTGCTTTTAAATTGACTTCTGTGTTTCGAGGCCTTAAAAACCCCTTTTAGCATCGCCTCAATTTGCGTGCATAGTCTGGGCGTGTAGCCGGGAAGCTTAAATGAGAAAATCTATGAAAATGATAAATTTTGATTATAAAATGAATTAATTTTTGACTTCGGTCAATGTTTTGGATAAAAGGACACGTACCCGTGATTTAACATTCCTGGAGGGTCTGTAGGAAAATATGGGACTTGGGCGTATGCCCGGAATCGAATTTTGAGGTCCCAAGCCCGAGAAATAAATTTTTAAAGAAAATTGTTTTTTGAAATTGCTTAAAGCAATTTGGAAATGAATTTTGATCAAAACATGTTGGTATCAGGCCCGTATTTTAGTTTCGGTACCCGGTACAAGTCTTATATGTGGTTTAAGATAATTATGTAAAGTTTGGTAAGAAACGGAATCCGTTTGACGTGATTCAGACCTAAATTGCAAAATTTGATGTCTAAGAAGTTTGAAATAATTCAATGATTTTGAGGTTTATTTCGATGTTAATGATGTTAATTTGGCTATTTGATCGTACGGATAAGTTCATATGGTATTTTTGAGTTAGTACGTATGTTTTGGTTTGGAGCCCTGAGGGCTCGGGTGAAATTTGGATGTGATTCAGAAGGTTTCGGACTTGTGAAAAATTGCAGAAAACAGCTATTCTTGTGTATTGATTCTTTCTTCTTCACGTTCGCGGGAGGACCCTCGCTAACGCGATATGTTAACTGTAATGAAGAAAAATGCCTTCTACGCGAATGCGTAAACCAGGTCGCGAATGCGAGGCATTAGAGGGTCTTCCCTGCGTGAACGCTGCCCTGGCCACGTGAACGTGAAGGCTAATTGAGCCTGGGCAGGTGAGGGGAATTTAACCTACGCGAGACCACATGGACGCGAACGCGATCCGTCTACCGTGAACGCGAAGGCCTAGCAGGTCTAACCCATCGCGAACGCGATGGACCTATCATGAACGCGATGAGTAATTTCGTCCAGTTATTTTAAAAGGCCAGAACAATAGCCATTATGAGTTTTACACAAAAACCCATAACTTCTTCATCTTAACTCCAAATTGGGCAATTTTGAAAGGTGATTTCACCACCAATTCATAGGTATGTAATCTTAGACTCATTTTTTTCAATTTTCATTAGCAACCATTAGATTTCTAGGCTTAAATCATGTGATTAAGGGTAGAAAACTAGGGATTTGGGGTAGAGTTAGGGCTTTTTATATATTTGTGATTTAGACCTCGTTTGGAGGTCAAATTTTGGAACTAATTATATATTCGGGCTCGTGGGTGAATGGGTGATCGGGTTTTGATCCAAACCTCGTGTTTTGACCAAGTAGGCCCGGGGTCAATTTTTGACTTTTTGGGAAGAATGATTAGAAAGCTATAATTGAGTATTGGAATGGGATTTTTTGAGCATTTATTGATGTTATTAAGTCGATTATGTATAAATACAATTGATTTGGAGCCGAATTCGAAAGGAAAAACAGTATTTGAGGATTGAGTTGGCCGTGGAAGTTCGAGATAAGTGTTCGGCCTAACTTTAGCTTGAGGGATTAGGATCCTATTTGCTATTTTCTTCTTGTTGAGTACGACGTATAGGCATGATGATGAGTATCTATATATTGGTGTCGAGCATGACCGTGAGTCTTACATTGATATTTGTTGTGTTCTTAAATGATAATACGTATGCTTTAATTGGTGATCTCGACATTGAGCAAGGATTTGGTTTATTTACGTAGAAATTACTTATGATTGAGTATTTGTGTTAACTAAGATGAGTAGCAGTTGAGTTAAGATTGGTTATAGTTGACTCCCTTGCAGGGACGTATATCCTTTTACTGTTGAATTCCCTTGCCGGGATAATGTAGTTTATTGTTGATTCCTTGTCGGGACACGTGGTATGGTTGTTGCTAAAGGTATATTAAACATGGGTCGGGTTGCACGCCGCAATAATACTATATATGGATCGGGTTGCGCGCCGCAACAATGCTATATATAGATCGGGTTGCAGACCGAAACAATACTAAATATGGATTGGATTGCACGCCGCGACAATGTTATATTGGGTTGGGTTGCACGCCGCAATAATATTATATTGGATCGGATTGCACGCCGCAATAGTGTTAAATGATAAGAGATCGGGTTGTGCGCCGCAACAATATTATTATTATTTAGTTGTAGATTCTGAGTTGTTCTCTCTTATTCCTCTTAAGTTTCTGTTGGATTTGGAATTTTTCCATGTAGCATGTACCCCCTCCCATTTAAATTATTTATTCCTGTTATTTTTTTGTTGTATATTATATAACTGCACAGGTTTATTTGGAGTCTGGTCCTAGCCTCGTCACTACCTCGCCGGGGTTAGGCCAGGAACTTGCCAACATATGGAGTCGGTTGTGCTGATGCTACACTCTGCACTATGTGCAGATACCGAAGCAACATTTGGGCAGTAGCACTTAGGGAGCCAACCTTCAGTCCATCCACAGATCCCGAGGTAATCCTGCAGGCGTCCGCATGCATGACGTTCTCTTCTATCTATATATATGTTCTGTTTTCATTTGTTTCCGAGACAGACTGTATTTCCTTTTCCAGACATTGTATGTATCACTCATAGACAGTCCGTGAATATTGCGATACCAGATTCCGTGTAGAGGAGAATATTGGCATTGTAGTATTGATTTTGATCATTTTTAGCTATTTAAGTCTTCTGCTTATTCTGTTATCGTTAATCTTTAAATTGTTGATTGCTTGTTAATTCAAGTGTAAAAAGGATAAAAAAGAAAGAGTTAGAATTTTTATATTTTGTGGCTTGCCTAACTTCTACGAGTAGGTGCCATCACGACCCCTTGAGGGTGAAAAATTCGAGTCGTGATAATCCTATAACCCATTCCCCATTTGCATTTCTTATAACACCTCCAATACCACCAGTCTTGTCTTTAGTGTAGTAGGAGCCATTCGTGTTAAGCTTAAAGGATCCTGGAGGTGGAGGGAACCACCTGACTTGGATATCTTTAGGAGGAATGGGAGTGGTGGAAGTCCTTGTACAGAACATGTATTCCATAGACCTCGTACATACAATTTTAATATCAACAAATATGTTAGTTCCATTAAAGACATTATGGTTCCTGTTTGTCCAAATGTGCCACAGGGCGAAGGGAAAGAAGAATTCCCAAGGTAGAGGATAGTTAACTATGGGAATATTTATGTCCTTAATTAATTGTAGCCAGTGAATATGGTGATAAGGGAGGACAGAGACATTTAACCCAAGGTCCAGCCATAATTTTCGTGCAGTAAGGCACTCAAGAAAAATATGGTCAATATATTCTGAGGGATGCTTGCAAATAGTACAATTAGAGGTTACATTGACACCTATATGATGTAGGTAGTTATTTGTAGGTAGCTTATTGTGAGAGCAAAGCCACAGAAAGAATTGGATCTTTAGCAATCTATTTAAAGTCCATATCCAGTTAAAATCACACTCATAGTCATGTGTGGGATGTAGTAGATTATTAACTGACACTTTGTGGAGAAAATGCCATTTGTATTTAAAGACCATTAGGGTGTATCAACCTTATCTTGGCTCAAATAGATTGCCCTAGCTTGATTGAGAAACTCTTGTGGGATTTCAAGAGAGATTCTTGACCAATCCCACTGGAGGTCATCCCAAATATTGTGTAAACTAAGTCTTTGGTCCTTTTTGGGTCAAGGGACCTTGAATAATTGAAAGGAGGGTGGTGAATGTGGAATCAATCTAGAGTTCCATAAGTCGATATTAGTTCCTGACCCTGGGTCCCATGCTATGGCTTTAGAGCATATGGCACCACCCTTTAAAATACTTCTCCAAATAAAAGAATGGGAGGATGGGTTGCTTTTTAGACGGTATTTTTTTATAAAGGCTTGTGCCCAAAGGGAAGTATGTTGAGAGAAGAGTCTCCGTGCTAGACTTTTTAGAAAAGTCATGTTTTTCTCATGAGCTTTTTGAATGCCTAAACTACCTTGGTCCTTTGGTAGAGTGACAATGTCCTAGTTTATATAGTGAATTTTCTTTTTTTTGAGGGGTAGTGCCCCATAGAAAATTTCTCTAGATTTTATCAATATTGTGACAAGTTTTTTTAGAAATAAGGAAGTATTGCATGACATATGCTGGGATGGTGTTGAGAGTAGATTTGATGAGAGTGAGTCGACCCGCTGGAGTTAGGAAGTTTAGTTTCCAGTTAGCGAGTTTGCTTTTCATACTGGCTATGATGTATTGGAAATCATGGGGTCTAGGTTTATTATTTAGAATGGGAAAATCAAGATATTTGCCAAAAGTATTGGTAGCTTTTATTTTTAAAAGATTTTGAATTAGTTCACGAGTTTCTTGGCACCCCTTTGAAAAAATAACCCTATATTTGGTAGGGTTGATTTTTTGCCCTGATAAGGTGCAAAAATGTTTCAGACAGTTATGGATTTATTGAATTGATTTTTGGTTAGCTTTAGCCATAAGGGTAAGATCATCTGCAAAGAACATGTGTGAAAGTTTGGGTCCATTTTTGTTAAGGGTGATGGTGACCCTGAGTTGGAGATCAACTTGATGGTTAATATAGGTGGGTAGAAGTTCCATGCATAGGATAAAGATGTACGAGGACATAGGATCTCCTTGATGAATTCCCCGGAAGGGAGAAAAATAGTTGGTTTTGGTACCATTGACGAGGATAGCAATGTTGCTTGTAGTAATGCAGTTTAAAATGAGCTTGGAAATTTTTTTGGGGGGGGGGGATTTAAAAAATTAAATAGTACGGTAGATAAAGGACCACTCAACACGGTTAAAATCTTTTTCAAGGTCTATTTTTATAATACACTTTCCCTTAGTACCTCTAGTTTTATTAATATGGTTCATGACTTCCTAGACGAGGATAGCATTATCGCAAGCCCTACGTCCTTTGAGGAAACTAGCTTGGCAAGGTCCAACAAGGTCAGGCAAGTATAACTTGATACGATTTGTAATCATTTTTGTAATTATCTTATAGACGGTATTGCAAAGGATAATGTGTCTGTAATATTTTTAGGTCATTTGCATTATGGAATTTAAGGATAAGACAAAGATATGTGTTATTTATGGAGGCAGGTAATTCCTAGGTATTAAAGACATGCCTACAAAGATTTATTATGGAATTTCTAACTATATTCCAGTATTACTGAAAAACAAAAAGGGTGCAGATCATCTGGTCCTGGAGTTTTAAAAGGTTTAAAGGAGAATAGGGTATGTGTGACCTCATTTTCTAGTAAGGGGTTATCCAAAGGGGAGAGGTCGATATTATGAAAACTTGAAGGCGTAGTTTTAATATTTTTCCAGGCAGTCCTTAAGTGACTAGTAGTGTAGATTGCTTTAAAGTAATTGCTAGTATAATTAACTAGGATGTCACGGTCAGTGATCCAATTACCATGCTCATCCTTAAAAAAAAAAAATTTATTCTTTCTTCTTCAATTGATAACGGACAAATGGTAGAACGTAGTGTTTGTATCACCATTATTTAACCAATTAATTCTAGACCTAATTTTCCAAAAAAACCTCTTCCATTCGAAGAATATTATTGTATTCAGTGGTAAGTATTTTTTCAAGGGACTGGAGAAACGTACTAGTGGTGTAAGCTTGTGAACGTTGAATACCATTTAATCGAGCCAATATTTTGTTTTTTCTATGAAAGATATTTCCAAACGTGTCTCTATTCCAAGAGGTAACTTTATGGATAAAGAATTCAGTTGCCTCAGCAAAGTCCCAATGCTTCCAACTTTCTTTAATAATATTATCAAAATAAGGATGAGAGCTCCAATAAGTTTCTAGATGGAAAGGTTTTATAAGAGTATTAGGAGACTGTCTGATGATATTATTAGTTTTGATAAGAAGGGGGTTATGGTCAGAATAGGTTTTAGGTTTTAGGTAGATGAGTGATGGATATATTAGGATAGTTGACGATCCAATCTTCATTAGCAAAATAACGATTCAATTTTTCAAGAATTAAACCCTTATTATTCCTACGATGGTTAGACCAAGTATAACGGCCTCGTTTAAAATCCAAATCAATTAACTTGCGAAAAATTAATGCAATACCAAAATCTAGTGGAGCGTGACCTATTGATCATTTTGCCTCCAAACTTTTCTTCTTGTCTAAGGATATCATTAAAATCCCCCGCGACTGCCAAGGGCCATTATAACTAGTAGATATATTTTACATATTTTTCCAAAGTTTTCTACGATTTACAGCTTTCGTACTAGCATATTTGGTACTAAATAACCAAGGGGGATGATTTGGATTTGCCTGAATCATGGCATGCAGTTCCTGAATGGATTGTCTAAGTCGAGTGATAGTCACCATGCTGGTAACCCAAAGGAGAACAATTCCTCCTGCTCTTCCTTGAGCAGGGACCTCCATCATTTCATCAAAGTGGAAATCATCTCTGAGGGTTGCATGATCTTCCATCTTGGTTTCCAACAGGGTGACCATGCATGGAGTGCGAGTATATATGAGGTCCCTAAAATTCCTCTTGAAAGTATCATTGTTTGCCCCTATTGTGTTCCAAACAATAAAGCTAATAGGCTTATTCATGGGAATTGTTTGATTGTGGGGATGCATTGAGACTTGGTTCTCCTGCATTGAGAACTGGCTTCCCCTCAGAGTTGGGGTTAACAATACCGCATATTTTGTGGTAGCTCTGTTCACTACTGGTCGCAGATCAAACGAGCACTTCATGAGTGCCACTAAGATTGTAGATGAAATTTTTTGTCCTCTCTCTCTGGGAACAACATAAGGGCTGCTTCTCTGAGGTTTGAGATTTTGGTGAATGAACTTGTGGGCAGTGGGATGTCCATAATCTCTTCATCCATCTCTATTTCTTCTTGTTCTTGAGGAGGTGGGATATCCATTTGGTTCTGATTGAGGGGATGATCCTAAGCTTGCTGGGGTTTCCAAGGAAAGATTTGTGGATTGCCAATGGTCACTTCCAGTGGGGAGAAGAATGGGATGTTTGAAGGAGTATTCATGTTGATAGGGGGGTTGAAGTGTGGAGGGAGGTTCCAGTTGTGGTACATGTCGTGATAAAGCGCGGGTGCTAGAGATGGGGCTAGGGGATCTAGCACGTTGGCCATCCACATGTGGTTTAGATAGTTGTCTAGGGAAAATCTCATGCCTTCCGATATCATTTGCGCCAGGAACGTTGGATTCTGAAGAACTATCAGTACCTCCTTGCCTTCTATAGTCATGGTGAAAAAGACTGCTTGGCCCTGCAACCCTTGCTCGATCCATGACTGTGGTTGCTGGGCAGGGTTGGGAGGATGTGCTACATACACTAGTTGGTGGTGAGCTATGTGAGGGGCATGGGAGGAAAATTCTCCATTGGATTCATTGGAGGCCTGAAGCAGTAGCGAGTTGGATTTCTTTTAATAGAGGAAGGAGGGGAATTATCATACTGATATGTTGGAGAGGATATTAATGGAGCCTCATCAATAGTGTGAGGACAAGAGAGTGATGATCGAGAATATCTGTCGTGAGTTTTATTAGAGGATATATTGGTTAATTCTTGCATGGAGTAGTGTTTATTAGGGGCTAGTGTATCAACTTGCATGGCCATTGTCCATCCGCCATAGCCGCGTGTGTTGGTGAGGAGTTTTGAGGGTTTTGATTGGGTTATTTTTTTGCAACTTGGGGCCTGCTTAATAGGTTATTAGAAGATTCTGAGGGACTTGAGAGTAATTCTTTTTCATTAGGTATAGTAGGGTTGCACACGTTTTTGACATGTGTCGCATTTGTTTGAGAAAGCTGCTTTGTTTGTATCGAAGAAGATGGGGAATGCAGAAAGGCTGTGTTAAACAATTGGTTTGGCTCTTCACCTTCTTCATCAGGTGAGTGGAGTGGGTTAAAATTATTGGAGAGAGTGATCTTGTCTTTAATAGAACTTTCTTTCTTTATGCTTTTGTTATCATCGACACCCCTTGGGATATAGATATTAGAAGAGATCTTATTCAAAGTGTGTTGATAGTTTGTGTCCATTTTCCCAGGCTGCTGGGTATTTGACTGGGATGAGGTGCTGTTGGAATCATTATTTTTAACCTTGAAAGAAAGTTTTTGGGAGGAGAGGTACTTACCTGAATCCGTTGCATAAAGTTTAACGTTTATACCTGGACTAGGATTTTCTTGTTGGGTAACAGTCATGGCTTGCTCCATTTTTGCCTTAAACCTGTTGTTTTGCCTCTTTTTCCTGACAAAGAGCACCGTTTGCCACTCTTCCTCTTGTATGTGATTTTTATGGTGTTGGCTGTTGATGCCATCCTTTGCAGATTGTGCTGGATCCTCGCCTTTGATCTCTTGGTATGGGCAGCTGGATGAAGTATGGCCTAACCTTCCATATAGTTTGCATACAAAGCCCTCCCCTTCATAGATTATTTGCTGCAAATGTGAACCAATAAGGATCCGTGTAGTGACGGGTTCTTCTAATGGAACTTGGATGCACAACCTAGCATACCGCCCTCTGAGAATGGCACTCGTACAAACATTTTCTTTTTCAGCAGTGATCCAATAGAATTCCCAATTTTCCTTAGTAAGGCTTCATCGTAAAACTTCGTGGGGAGTTGTGGCAATCGTACCCAAATTGCAGAGACAGTTTGTTGTGCCTCTGCAGCTACAAAATTTGGGTCCCAACGCTTAATTGATAGAAAGTGTCCATTAACAAACCATTGCCCATTTTGGAGGACCTTCCGCGTGTTTTCTTCTTGTGTGAACTTTACAATGTAATAGTCATGGCCGAGATCTATTAGAGGAAATTGTTCCGTAGGTTTTCACAACTCTTGCATTTTTGCTTTTAGGTAATGGTGAACTATTCTTTTCCAAAACGTTTAACAATCAATGAGAATTTCCAAGGATAGTGAAGTCTTTTCTTTTCTTGTTCCGTGAGGGGAATTGCTTTGATTTCACCAACATATGAAGATGACTTCTCTTGTGGTTGGATAGCTGCTGTAGTATTTGAATCTTGCATTTGTCCATCATCAATGGCATCCATATCAAAATCAATTTGTTCTTCATTTGCAAGCAACTTTTCCTTAAAGTTGAGTGGAGGGCTGTTTTGCAGTATGCTCGGTAATATTTTTGGTGAGATGTATGGTGGTTTTGGGGGAATTTGTGATGTTTCCAGGCAATGAGTGTCTTATATTTAAGAACCCAAAGAATTTAATTTCTGACTTCTTCTCTGAAAATTTGGATGTCCTTAATAAGAAGCTAAACTGTGGTTCAACATTATGTTCATGAGTATTATTTCACACTTTTTATCGGATGAAAACCTCAATGCCCTTCTGCTAGTAAAAATTTGTCTGCAAACTCTATAATGTCAGAGATATATAGACGATGGTTATTTTTTTTTTTTTGGGATCCACGTTATTTAGGAATTATGACCGACATTGTAGAGGAAAAGGTAAATTAGATTTCCTTGCATGAGACATCTCCAAAGTCCTTACAAACTATTCAAATCACTTTAATTAGGAATATATACGAAACATTCCACGGTCATAAAAAAGATGGAAAGTGGCTGCATCTTTTAGAGTATATGTTAATTAGATAAACTTCCAATGTTTTGGCATTGATCCATAGTTCGGTTAGCAATATCTTCCCTCGTACTAACTGGTTGCACAATTTTGTATGTTTTGGTTTCTTACGTGATGCTCGGTACGCGTATTAGAGGCAACTAAATTCGGATTCGCGCTAGCCGGAAAATCTTATATTGAGAGTAAAACGCTTTTTAATAAAGGCGTCTTAGCTTCTTCATGTATGTTAAAATAGCGGGCCAACCAGTTTTCGAACTGATAATTGAAAAAGGAATTTTTATATACCTATACACAATTGAAAAATTTATTACCCTCCCTACTCAAGTTTCAGTTTAATTACCTCCTATATACAAATTTACCAATTATATACACTTTAGAAATTAAATGAGTATTCCTTTACATTAGAAATCAATTATTTCCCATCCTTATTCTCTTTCCCTCATCTCTCTCTCTCTCTCTCTCTCTCTCTCTCTCTCTCTCTCTATATCTATCTCTCAATCCCTAATTCCAGTAATGTAGAGCAAAGGAAAAGAGAGCAGCAATTTCACCATTGACAGCCATTAAAATGCTTTGAAGCTTTGGATTCGAATTTGAGTTTTAAAAGAACAATATTTGTTTGAACTGAGTGTTGTTGCAAACAAATCGAGAATTCTCTCTATGTCTCTCTCTATCTCTCAATCCCTAATCATTAATGTAAAACAAAGGAAAAGAGAGCAACAATTCCACCATTGGCAGCCATTAAAAAGCTTTGAAACTTTGAATTTGAATTTGGGTTTTCAAAAATCATTATTTGTTGGATTGGGTGTTGTTATAAATAATTGAGAATATTGTTTGGAGTTTATATCTCAATTTTGAGGGTGTTTTGGTGAAGATTATATATACTTGATTTTGGCTGAATTTCAGATTGAAACTCGAAGAAGAAGAAGAAGAAGAAGACGACGAAATGACATACATTACACTTACGAAATTGTAGTAAAGTTATAGTAAAATTGTAGAAAAATTGTATATTGTTGTTTATATTTTTTTAATTAATATATTGTATTAAAGTTGAATAATATTGTATAAAAATTATATTTAAGTTGTATGATAATGTAGTTGTATATAACTGGGTAGAAATAATGTGTTAAAGTTGTAGATAGGTTGTAGATAAATTATAGAGTATAATGTATAATTAATTGTATGAAACTTGTTTTTACTATATATAAATCAGATATAAAATATACCAAAGACATATTGTGTAAAATTTGTATAAATTATATTTAAGTAATATGATATTGTAGTTATATATAACTGTGTAGAAATCATACCACTGTCCAGAAGTGCTATGTGGAAATGGCCAAACAGGTTAATGAAAAACTTGGCAAAATTGATCCTTATTTTGTGAAGCTTGCTGATGCTATGGTCACTTGAATTGAAGCTTGGGATGAACTCAATCCTGCTTCTAAAGACACTGCCAAGATTCTCAATGGTGCTTTCAAATAAAATATTTCATAATTATTTGTAAAATTTAGTTTATTTGCAGTATTTATAGCTTTGCTTTTATGTAATTTTATCATTTATATCCTTTTGCATTTTGTTTTTTACTTGAGTTGTAGATGTAACCATAATTTGGAAGAAATGGACGTAGAACTTCCATTAAATTCTTGTAAACTGTAATAAGCCATCTGGTCATAACACTCTAATGCGAGGATCAAATGAAATAATTTTCTGTTTACTTCTCTTTCAATTCTTTTCCTTTACTCTTTTGCTTAATTAACGAAAATAAGAACATCTACACGTAAGTTTACAAATGGATTATTAATTTAGGGCGTAAATATTCTAGTATTACCAATATGTAATATTAATTACTCCCTTTGTTTCAGTTTATGTGAACCTATTCTCTTTTTGGTCCGTTCCAAAAAGAATAAATCATTTATAAATTTGATAACAATTTAGCTTAAACTTACAACTCTACCCTTAATGAGAAGCTTTTATAACCACACAAATACTCTAGGCCCCATTTGGACTTGTTTAGGACCACAAATTCCAAAAGTCTTCATTTTTTTTCTTAAACTCCGTACCCAGTCAAACAGGTTCACATAAAATGAAACGGACGGAGTAGTAAATATATTACTAATTAGTAATATTTGTAAGTAATCTATTAGGAATCCCTTGATTGAAGGTACCGCTAAAGGATGAGGAGCCTTTTAAGGTGAATTGTATATATTTTGTAACTAAAATATTTTTAGGTCGGGTAAATACCAAAACATGGGTATTTTTCGTAATAAGATTTCCAATAGTGTATAGACATGTAAAAATTCCATTGAAAAATAGCTAGCATTTGCAAAGTCATTGAAAAATATCCACTATTTTAATGTAACACGGAAAGTTCCAGCATAATATACTGGAGATTGGAGCACCTGTGTATGAACTTCCAACATATTATGCTGGAACACCAACACACGGAAAGTTTCAGAATAATATACTGGAGAAGAGAGCACCTGTGTATGAACTTCTAGCATATTATGTTGGAACTCCAACACATTATGAAATTCCAGTTGGAAGTTCACATTTAAAAAATTCGACCTCCAGCATATTATGTTGGAATATTTTTTGATTTTTGGATAGTATTTTTTTTATATATATTTATCTTTATATGAAAAGTGACTAAATTTCGATCACTTTTAAAATTGTAGTTATTTTTCAATTACCACTTGTAAATTTGTCTATTTTTGAATTTCACGCTCTTAACATGGTGTGATATATTGTCCGCTTTTGTCATGCCCGCACAGTTTTTTCCAAAAGTCTCACACCATTAAGAATATCCAACTCCTTATAAGTAGCTTATTTTTCCTTTTTACTTTTCATGTGGAACTTTGTTCATACACACTCAACAATCTCCTCCTGGAATTAAGTTTCATATGCCTCATCACCGTTTGTGGGTTAATTTGGAGATTAACTGTATGCTACCCACATGATCCGACTATTTACAATTACCGAAGTCCAAGGAGAGGTTGTGTATGCGTCTTTGAAGCTATGGATAAAGGTAGTGAATCGGCACATAGATAGGCAAAGACACTAACCCGGGCCCTACGTCATCACTTCGCTATTTCCATACTAGTCTCGCCAAACTATTAGCTCTGATACCAGTTGTTGCACTAAAACGGTCCAAAGATACTCTTAATATGGTGTGTTATTCTCCGCTTTTGCCAATCCCGCATGGTTTTCCCCAAAATGCCTCACATCATTAAAAATATCCAACTCCTTATAAGTAGCTTGTTTTTCTTTTCTACTTTTCATGTGAGACTTTGTCAACACACTCCCAACACTTCATACTCAGGACTCGAATCCGTCTCCACTTACGCATTTTCTAAAGAAACTCCAAGCTCATAAAGTTAAACTCGAAAGAAAAAATGAGGCGAACCATAGAAATTTGCAAAATGAAAGTCTCGTCTTAAAGGCTCTAGATTGTATATTTATGATCACATACTTCACACCGGCTAAAATTGAACCAAAACATTTGCTTGATGTAGGGGTGTGCATTCGAATCGGTTTATCGATAAATCGAATCGATTATTTGTTATCGAAATCGAAACTTTATTGAAACGATAACGATAAGAATATGTAGAAATCGATAATCGATAAGTAATTATCGATAATGGTCAAAATCGAATCGATAAATCGAATGCATCCCCCTAGACTGTAGACGCTTGTTAAATGAGTAATTACCTATTTGTGTAGATTAATATAACATACAGAATGTATATATATTCCGCTACTATTTTGAAAGCGACTATACAATATTATTTTTCCTAATCTATACCATTTCCTTTACCCTAAGTCCCTTACCCTATTATTCCTCTACCACATTTAATGAATGATCATATTTAAAGATCAAGGGAATGAAGTTCAAATTAATGGAAAACAGAATTAGCCGTGATGATGTGTTTTGTTTTATTTTATTTTTTATACCGTTGGAGTGTTGGTGGCATACATTTGATCCCTTACTTTAGTTTTGTTGCATGTACTTGTTGACATAATTTTTATATTATAACTGGTGTTCGTCTTATTTTAGCTTCTTTTTGTCCATATTAGATAGACGCGTTTATAGCGATATACTTTCCGTGGAATCCCGCAAATTTTCTTATTGGTATAATCGATAACCGAATCGATAAGCCCTCAAAATCGATAAATCGAAATCGAAACGATAACGATAAGCATATGTACAAATCGATAATCGATAAGTAATTATCGATAAGGGTCAAAATCGAATCGATAAATCGAATGCACACTCCTAGCTTGATGCTCAACATCATAAATATGTTAGGTAATTAACCATCATCTTAGTGAAATTAATTAAATGAAGAAAACTAAACAAGATTATGAGAATGCAAATTATTTGTCATTACTATCCTTTGTGATTTCTGATTTCTCATATAGGCTTGAATAAATATTGTGAATTTTCATGGTACTAATTAAGCGTGACGCGACAAAAGAACTGAATGTCACACTTCCATTATGCATTAAAAATATTTCTACTTAATGATTTGAAGCACACGATAACTCATAAAAATGACAAGTTTAGAAGGTGCTGATGTAACCTAAAATCATGTAATTGCTCGGTGTCAACTTTCCGACCCTTCTTTAGATCCAATCCACTTATGTGGCTAGTAAAGAAAGGGAAAAATAAAAGGGAAAGGGATAAGAGACGCAATATTTAAATTCTAACGTCTCTACTTTTTGTTGGTGAAATTTTACGCAAGTTTATATTAAGAAAAAAGAATTAAATAAGCAATACGCAAAAGGAAGGTTACACATCAAGGTCTGAATTTAACAAAAACACTTTTGTGCCTTCAACCAAAATTATCCAAATTAATAATTTATTTTTTTTTCGGCAGAGAAGAACATTTATTAAAATTTAAGTAGCAAGGTTACATAGCCCGGTCCTCTCATTGGGAGCAGACTGAGGCATGCTAGTAGAAGTAGCAGTAGAATCAAAAGAAATCATTACAGGGTTGCACAACATGGCCAGATTATTTAATATAGTGGTAGTAGTAGTAGTTCTAATAACTGTGAGTCCTTCTTTATCAGTACACACAACTTGCTTAAGATAGTCCGTTACTTCTAGGTATATCTGGTTAATGTTGGCTTGCTGAACTCCCTGCCACGCCAGCTTATGCGCTATGTTGTTGCCTTCCCTCAAATTGTGCAGGATAGGTGGATTTCCCAACATCTTCGGCCAGTACCTGCATTTATAAAGAAGGCTATTATATAATGGTGATGAGTTTGATTCAATTAATTGAGGTATAGCAGCCGAGTCACTCTAAATTTGTAGATTGCTGAACTGGTGACTTGCTGCAATTTCTAGTCCTTGGCATAGTGCTTCAAGCTCAATGTAGAGAGGGGAAGGACCATTAGTAGTTTTACTAAAACCTATAACCCAGTCCCCATTTGAGTCTCTAATTATCCCCTCCTATTCCACTCACTTCAAATCTACCTTTAAAGGCCCCATCAATATTGAGCTTTAGTTGGTGTACATCATGGGGTTCCCATTTGATAGCTACTGATAGTGGTCTATCTATTTTGTTACAGTTGATATTACTGCAGTGTAGATAATCCATGACTCTTGTTATAACCAGATTGCAACAACTGAGTTACAAAGGTTGTGAAAGGTATTTTTATTCCGATTGAGCCACAGAAGCTAAAGAGCAAAAGAGAATAAGCAGTCCCATGTTAAAGAAGGGTAGATAGTACGTGGTTTCTGTTTATATAAACTATCAACCCAATGATCAGAGAGGGTATTAACTGAATGAGTGTTGACCCCTAGGGCTTCCAATAGCTATTTTGCTATGGGGCACATCAGAAAAATGTGAAGAGAAGTCTCTTCTATAGTGGGGTATACTGGGCAATATAGGGGAGTGGCTATGCCAATGTTATTCAGAAAAACTTTTGTAGGAAGTCAGTCATGGTAGCATTGCCAAAGAAAATATTTTAGCTTATTCCATGTTTTTAGTTTCCAAAGCCATTGGAAGTCTTTGCCATGGTTGCGTACTACATTATCAGTAACAAATGGATACACCGACTTTGTGATAAAAATTCCATCCGTGGTGCGTGCCCAGAGTGGTATATCTGTGTGATTCATATTACCATTAGAAAGGATATAATAAATTTGAGCTAGGATTTGGGGAGGAAACTCGAAAGAAATGTGTGAGAGGTCCCATGTCCCATTATGGAGAATATGGGAAAACTTGATGTTTGTCTCTTGAGGAGTCAATGGACCCTGTAACATGCTCCTTAGAGTTTTATTGCATGATAACCAATTTGCATGCCAAAAATTTACGTGGTAACCTTCACCAATATGCCATGTAGTGGCGTTTTTTACAAACATTCCACCCTATAAGGATGTTTTTCTAAATGAAAGAGTGAGACGCATTTACATGTCGACCATTGTATTTTGATTGAAGCAAGGTTGCCCAGATAGTGTGGGGGTGGCTAAGGAGATGCCAAGTAAGACTTGTAAGAGCAACTTTGTTCTTGTCGGGTGATTTATGTATTCCCAAACCCCCGTCTTTTTAGGCAAAGAAACAGTATCCCATTTTATATAATGAATTTTTTTTGAACTAGGAGTACTCCCCCAAAGGAAGTCTCGTTGGATTTTATCAATTTGTCGATGAGTTTTTTTGGTAGCATAGTATATTGCATGATGTGATTTGGGAGAGAATTGAGTGTTGTTTGGATGAGGGTGGCTCTCCCAGCTAAGAAAAGAAATTGGGTTTTCCAACTGTTAAGCCTTTTATTAATGTTATCTAGAATAAAATTATAATTTCTTGGTTTGGGATTGTTATTCAGCATTGAAAGCCAAGATATTTTCCAAAGGTATTACTAACCTTGAGGTTTAGGATAGAGGATATTGAATTTTGCTGGGAAATCGGGCAGTTTTTAGAGAAGAGGAGTTTTGATTTTGAAAAATATATTTGTTGCCTTGACAACTTACTAAAATAATCAAGACAATGTTTAATAGTTGAAGCACTCTTTTCGTTGGCTGCAGCCATTACGGTTAAATCGTCAGCAAAAAATAAATGGGAAAGGGCAAGTCCTTGAGGAGTTATTTTAATAGGATCCCATAAGGCTAGATTAACTTGGTGATTGATGAGAGTGGATAAAAGTTCGATACAAAAAATAAATATATAGGGTGACATAGGGTCACCTTGTCTAATACCTCTAGATGGCTTAAAGAACTCCGTTCTAGATCCATTAACTAGAACATCCACACTAGAGGTAGTAATACAAGACATGATGAGTTTGGTGATTTTTGGAGGGAAATGAAAGTAGTGGAGAGCTCTACGAATAAATGACCATTCCAGACGATCGAAAGCTTTCTTCAAATCAATTTTCAGAAGCATTTTGCCCTTCTTTCCTTTAATCTTAGTGTAATGATGGATAATTTCCTGAATGATAATAGCATTATCAGCCACATGTCTTCCTTTGAGAAAGCTTGATTGAAAAGGGCCTATGAGGTTATCTAAAAAGGCTTCTAGACGATTGACAATTATTTTGGTGATGATTTTATAGGAGGTATTACAGAGACCAATAGGCCTGTAATTCTTTAGTTCATTAGCATTAGGGAATTTTGGTATTAAACAAAAGAAGGTAGTATTAATATGTTCAGTGATAGTATAGTTATAAAAAATATAGTTGCAGTGATCATAAATAGTATGTTTGATAATATGCCAATATTTCTGATAAAAAAAGGATGTAATCCGTCCGGTCCAGGAGCTTTAAAAGATTTGAAACAAAAAATAGTTCTAATAATTTCAAATTTTTTTAAAGGCTTGTCTAATAATGATAAATCTATATTACTAGAAGAATCCAGTGTATTTTGGTTGTTTATCCAACTTGAGGATTCTTGGCTTGTCTGGTAGATCGATTGAAAATAGGTTAAAGTGTGTTGGAGGATTTGGTCAGGGTCATTTATCCAATTATTGTATGCATCCTTGAAGAAGGAGATATGATTTTTCCTTCTCCTATTAAGGACATATATAGAAAAATTTGATAGTAGCATCCCCTTCACTAAGACAATTAATACGGGAGCGAATCTTCCAGTGATCCTCTTCTAATTTTAGAAGAGTCCTATACTCGTTTTTAAGGGCTTGTTCCAGATTTTTTAGAAAAATACTATTAGGATAATTCATGGATTTTTGGATCCCACTAAGTCGTGCAAGAATTGTTTTTTTCTAGTAACATCATCAAAGTTTTGAGCTGCCCAATCCTTAACTTTGTTAGTGAAGAGATTGGTTGCATTGGTTAGACTGTGACCATTCCATGTCTCTCTAACTACAGTAGTAAATTCAAGGTATTGGCACCAATACATTTCGAGTTTAAAAACGCAATTAGTGTGAAACCTAGTATATTGTGACAAAGAAATGAGGGGGGGGGGGGGGGTATGGTCAGAATAAGTCTTTGAAAAATGAGTAACAAAAGCATTCGGATAATATTCAAGCCATTGATCATTAATAAACCATCTATCTAGCCTTTCCAAAATTAAACCAGGACGATTAAATCTATGGTTGGACCATGTATACTTAGCTCCCTTATAACCAAGATCTATAAAATGGCAGTGATTAATACACGACAGAAACCTAAAGGCTCTATTACGGTTTATAGGTCTTCCTCCCCATTTATCTTGTTGACTCACAATCTCGTTAAAGTCTCCACCTAGGAACCACATGCCCTTATAAATATTAGCAATAGTTTCCAGATTTGTCCAAAGCTGTGACCTAATGTGGACATTAGTGCTAGCATAAACTGTACTAAATAACCAAGGATGGTGATTAGGAAGTACCTGTATCATTGCATGTATTTCCTGACATCAAGACGAATACGACTAAGCTGGACATGGGAATCATTCCAAAGGATAGCAATACCACCTGATTGGCCTTGAGCAGGGATCTCCACCATGTTACAAAAATGGAACTCATCTCGGATGCCAATGTGATTAGTCATGCGTGTTTCTAGGCAACTAGGGAAGGATTGTGTGTATTTTGTAGTTACCTAAAGTGTCGCTTAAATTCATCCTTATTTCCACCCCTGATATTCCAAATTATAAAGTTTGGGAGTCTATTCATTGAGGGATCGAGGTGGTGATGTCGGAGAACACTGTCCAACATGTTTATGAATTAAAATATATTTTTCGAAACGATTACATGAATGATACTTATAATTTATGCAAAGTAATAAACCAATAAGAACAAATTCTCACATATCCTTTCTAAATGTAGGTCTTTTTTTGATGATCTTGGAGAGGACTACACGTGTTTGACCAAAAAGTGTAAACCTTTGATTAAACTAATTAATTTTATGTAATGAGGGGTTAAATTTTGTATACAGTCATAATCAGGTATGCCCGATTTTCCGGGCTCGAAGTGTCACTTTAAGACCGAGTTCAGTTAAGGTCGAGTTCGAGCTCGACGGACCATACTCTAGCTCGAAGACAGAATGCAATGCCCAAGGATCAAAGTAAGCAAGGAACATTGGAGCCAAGCACGATCGACTTCGAGACAATGCCGTTATGAGTTTGTTACAGAAGGACACGATTCTCTCCACGTACCTAAGATCATGGCATAAATTCCAGAATTGATTTGTACGAATTAGTACAAATCCATACTAGGCAATTATACAACTGTCTTAATCAGATTCTTTATTGTAAATAGAAATGTACCTTATTTAGGGTTTTCCCTATTATATAAAAGGGGACCTCAATAATTTGTAAAGATCATCTAATCATTGGCATATAATATACTATCTTACTTTTTCTCTCATTGTTCATCAGAATTGTCCTTTAGCTTTATTATTCTTGCTTTATTGTTCTTGACTCATCTTGAAGTCGCCTAAGCTCGAGTCAATACTTCCTACTAACTTATCTACTCTTTTGGTCTTGCTTATTTCCTTCATCTGTGCTTTATATTTCTTGATTATTAATTGGTATTGAACTAATCACGTATCTTTAAAACCACAAATTAAATTTAATTGTTACTCGTATTTTTGAGGTAAACAGTTTGGCGCCCATTGTAGGGCCAAAGATAATAGTGATTATTTCATTACTGGTTCTCATAACACACGTTATTTTTACACTTTTTCTTGTCAATAATTTTTGATTCTCAGGCTGAAACATGTCTTGCTCACAAAACACACATGTTCATGACAACGATGGTCTTGGGTTTCACGGAGAAAATGATAACATAATTTCTCCAGAGGTCGATGTACCACCGATAAACCCTAGGGAAATACCAGATATGGAGCCAATGGATATTAGTTCACACATTGCTTTGAATGAGAGCCTAGGCGCAGGCCCTGGAGCAAATGTACGCAGAGAAGCCTGATCTGGTGGCCAAGTAGCACAAGTAATATGAGATGGGGGAATCAGCCTCCAAGTAATATTCGATATGCTACAAGCTCAACAGATTGCCATCGCTCAACTTCAGAGTCAGAATAAAACTCCAAGTATAGCCGAACCAGGAAACACTCGACGTACTAAGCCGGTACCAAAAAGATCAAACAAAAATGGCTCGACGACTGATCCCACAATTATGAAGATGCTCGAGGAACTCACCAAAAGGATTGAGTTCGGGGAAAAGAAGATTGAGGACAATGAAAAAAACGTGGAGACTTATAACTCCCATGTTGATCAAATACCGGGGGAACCCCCGGTCTTAAAAGGATTGGATGCCAAAAAAGTCATACAAAAACCGTTTCCCCTGAGCGCGGCTCCGATGCCCATCCCCAAGATGTTTCGTATGCCCGATATACCTAAATACAATGGAACAACTGATCCCAATGAGCATATTACTTCATACACTTGTGGGATAAAAGGAAATGACTTGAATGACAACGAGACCGAATCAGTATTGTTGAAAACGTCTGGGGAAATATTGTCGAAAGGATCCATGATTTGGTAACACAACCTTCCCCCGAACTCTATTGGCTCGTTTGCTATGTTAGTAGACGCCTTCGTGAAAGTACACACCGGGGCGATAAAGGTGGCAACGAGGAAATCAGACGTTTTAAAGATAAAACAAAGGAATGATGAGATGTTAAGGGAGTTCGTGTCTAGGTTTTATATGGAGAGAATGGAACTACCACCGGCCTCTAATGACTGGGCAGTACATGCTTTTATGCAGGGTTTGAATGAATAGAGTTTGATCGCATTCGACAATTAAACAGAATCTAATCGAGTATCCGGCTGTGATGTGGTCAGATGTGCATAACCGTTATCAATCAAAGATTAGGGTCCAGGAAGGCTAGTTGGGAGCCCCCTCGGGTTCAGTTCATCCTAATAGATTGGCATCCAAGCCCCTAAGGGATACAGATAGAGAATCAAGATCGAATAGGGACGAAATTAGCCATATGTCTATAGGAGAAACAATGGTCCGGGTTGCAAAGCTCCCCGGAACGATCGAGGTCAAAGCTCTCGAGGACTCATGTGTAAGAATGGGTTCGATAAACATACCGACCCCTTAGAGGAACCTCAATTATCGGAGTATAATTTCAGCATAGATGCATCGGGGATTGTGTCAGCTATTGGGAGAATCAAAGACACCAGGTGGCCCAAGCCTATACAAACCGATACTTCTCAAAGGAATCAAAACTTGATGTGTAAGAATCATGGCACACATGGCCATAGAACCGAAGACTGCAGACAATTAAGGGAGGAAGTAGCTCGGTTGTTCAACGAGGGCCACCTTTGGGAATTTCTTAGTGATCGAGCTAACAATCACTTCAGGAAGAGAGATGAAAGTAGAAAAAATGAGCAAGAAGAACCATAAAATGTAATCCATATGATCGTTGGCGGTGTCGATATCCCACAAAGACATGTATTCAAACGCACCAAGGTGTCGATCACCCGAGATGTGCCTGAGGACATCCTATCATTTTATAACGAGGAAGAAGAAGGCATATCTCAGTCGCACAATGATGCCTTGGTAATTTCTATTCTTTTAAATAAAATTCAAGTTAAACGTGTTCTAGTGGATCCATGTAGATCAACAAACATCATCAGATCGAGGGTCGTAGAATAACTCGGCCTACATGATCAGATTGTACCTCTATCCCGGGTCCTAAATATCTTCAATGTGGCAAGAAAAACAACAAAGGGGGAGATCATCATACCAGTGAACATAGCGGGGACCATACAGGATACAAAATTTCATGTCATCGAAGGGGACATGAGGTATAATGCACTTCTCGGGAGACCATGGATACACAACATGAGGTTAGTACCATCAACTCTTCATCACACGATGAAGTTCCCAACAGAGGATTGAGTGAAATGGTTTACATAGAGCAGCATGCTGCAAAGGAGATATTTGCAGTCGATGAGGTGATGCCGGTACCAGAGCTTTCGACCTCAGAAAGGTCGAACACCAAAGGTAAGCAAGCGGCCAAATAACAATCACCGCCTCTAGCCTCGACTAAATCAGAGCAACATGTAATCGAAGACGAAGAAGAGGATTTCCTTACTCCTCGAACTTTTGTCATTCCCGAGGAGTCCGATGCAACCATGTCAATGATCGAGGAACTGGAGTAGGTCATACTGATCGAATACATGCCCGAGAGAAAGGTATACCTGGGAACGAGATTAACCCCTGAACTCAAAGAAAAACTAATTCAATTTCTTATTGATAATATGGATTGCTTTGCTTGGTACCATTTAGATATGATAGGGATTCCATCAGAAATAAGAACACACCAGCTAAGTATCAACCCCAGGTTCAAACCGGTAAAGCAAAAAAGGATGCCCCAGTCTGAGGCTAAGCATACATTCATAAACGACGAGGTATCCAAACTTCTTAAAATAGGGTCTATTCGGGAGGTAAAATACTCCGAATGGTTAGCCAACATAGTTGTAGTTTCTAAAAAGGGAAATAAACTTAGAATGTTCGTAGATTACAAGGATTTAAACAAAGCATGGCTTAAAGATTCATTGCCACTGCCCAACATCGATCGTATGATCGATGCCACGGTCGGTCACGAGATCCTAACTTTTCTCGACGCCTACTATTGGTACAATCAAATTCAAATGAACTCGGAGGACTAGGAAAAGACTTTGTTTATTACTAAGTTTGGAACTTATTGTTACAACGTAATGCCCTTTGGGCTAAGAAATGCAGGAGCTACATACCAACGCCTAGTTAAAAAAATGTTCAAAGAATAAATAGGTAAAACATGGAAGTTTACATTGATGATATGTTGGTTAAGTCCCTGAGGGCAGAGGACCATTTGACTCATTTGCAGGAAACATTCAAAATTTAGAGAAAATACAACATGAAGCTTAACCCAAAAAAATGTGCTTTTGGAGTCTGCTCGGGAAAGTTCCTTAGCTTCATAGTATCGAATGGGGGTATCAAAATTAAACCCGATAAGATCAAGACCATCGAGGACATAATGGTAGTGGATAGTGTGAAGGTCGTGCAAAGGCTAACATGGCGAATAGCTGCTTTAGGTCGATTCATTTCGAGGTTGTCATATCGAAGTCATAAGTTCTTTTCCTTGCTAAAAGATAAAAAGAATTTAGCGTGGACCCCGAAATGTCAGCAAGCCTTAGAAGAATTAAAGCGATACTTATCGAGCCCACCTTTGTGTCACATCCTGAAGGTAGATGAAAAGATTTACTTATATTTGGTAGTGTCCGAGTTAGCAGTAAGTGGCGTACTAGTTAAAGAAGAGGAAGGTACATAATTTCTTGTTTATTATGTAAGCTTAACTCTAGGGGATGCTGAAACTAGATACCCTCAGTAAGAAAAATTAGCATTTTCATTGATAAGCGCATATAGGAAGCTAAAGACATATTTTCAATGTCATCCCATATGTTATTAACCACTTAACCCCTTCGAAATGTTTAGCATAAGCCCAAACTATCAGGACGGTTGGCCAAATGGGCCGTCAAACTTAGTGGGTATGATATAGAATATCAACCTCGAACTGCCATCACGTATCAAATCCTAGCCGACATCATGGCCGATTTTACACCAACCCTCGGACCCGGAGTGGAGAAAGAAATTCTGCTATGATCGGGTACAACATCAGGGGTTTGGACCCTTTTCACAAATGGTGCCTTGAATGTGAAAGGGTTCGGGATTGGGATTGTATTAAAGCCACCTATGAGTAGTACCATTAGGAAATCTATCAAAACTTCTAGGTTTACTAATAATGAGGCCGAGTATGAGGCCATGATTGCAGGTCTCGATCTAGCTAAGAGCTTGGGAGCAGCAGTCATTGAAGCCAAATGTGATTCAGTGTTGGTGGTAAACCAAGTAAATAAAAGTTTTAAAGTTCGAGAGGATAAGATGCAACGATACTTGGATAAGCTACAGGTAACTTTGCACCGCTTTAGGAGTGGACTCTGGATCAAGTGCCTAGAGAACAAAATAGCAAGGCCAATACACTTGCTAATTTAGGATCCTCGATCGAAGAAGATGATATCGTTCCGGGGACCGTCGTCATGTAATCGATATCTATGGTTGAAGAGGGTCATGCCGAGATAATTCAACAAGTTTAACTTGGGGCTAGAGGAATAAGTATATCGATATTTGAAAAATGGAAAACTCTCATTGGACCACAAATAATCGAGGGACCTACAAACCATGGCTGATAGGTTCACATTAGATAAAGATGAAACACTGTACAAGAGAACGTTCAATAGGCCGTTGGCAGTATGTTTAGGGCCGTGGGACACCGATTATGTTCTTTGAGAAATCCACGTTGGTACTTGTTAAAATCACTCTGACGCCGAGTCTTTGATTCACAAAATTATCAGAGTAGGGTATTACTGGGACAACATGGAAAAAGATACTAAGGAATTTGTCAAAAAGTGTGATAAGTGCCAACGGTTTGGACTGATGATCCACCAGACCGGAGAACCACTCCACTCGGTCCTTCCCTATGGCCTTTCGTGAAATGGGGAACGGACATAGTCGATCCTCTACCAACAGCCCCAGGTAAAACTAAATTTCTTTTGTTTATGACTGATTATTTTTCCAAATGGATGGAAACACAGGCCTTCAAGAAGGTCAGGGAAAAAGAAGTTATTGACTTCATCTGGGACCACATCATATACCAGTTCGAGATACCTGACGAGATTGTATGTGACAATAGAAAGCAATTCATTGGCAGCAAAGTAGTGGGGTTCCTCAAAGCACACAAAATTAAGAGGATCTTATAAAAAAGGCCCTAGATAGGAGGTTATATTTTCGAGGAAAATACTTCACGCCAAAAAGGGCATCGATAGGAGAACTTTGTAATGGGACAAACGGTCAGATGAACAATGTCCATATAGTATAGTTGAGTCCCGAAGGCAAAACATTTACGCATACATCAATTATTCAAAGAAGCATATATCAAAACACGTTGTGTCTCAAAATAAGTCTACTATTATATGAGCTCTACACTTATAATTCTACGAGAAACGGCCCAAGGGCCAAAATACAAATACACCCCGAATACTCGGGGATTGTCATCGACAACTACCACCTCCGAGTCATCAAAAACTCGAACTTATAAGACCTCAATGAGGCATCCCCTCGATATAACGGCCAAGGACATCATACCCGGGGACTAAAACTTATAACAAGTTTGAAAGGTTATTGAGAAACAAGTCCAAGAGACATACCCGAAGGCTACGGCCATATTAAAGACGATGGTCATATAAAGGCTACGACCGAAATAATGCGTCTCGGAGACGTCCAACTTCTGGCATAAATCATAGGCCTTAAAACAATTCGAAAAAACTGGTTAAATCAGGCTACCCTCGCAAAAGCAAATAATAAAGAGCTTCGATAAAATTTTCCCCCAAATAATTTAAAGGCTTCGATAACATCAGCCTTCAAAAAAACCTCAAGAGGTATTTGAGTATATTTACACAAACAAATTACAAATAAGGTTTCGATCCGTCGAACCTCCGAAAAACCCAACGGGTTACAGAAAATACATGCTAAGGCATCGATAAACGTTCACTTAGTATTCTAGCCAAAAAGAGGGAGAAAGTATAACCGCTTTAGAGGCCGAATTGGCCCGACCTAAAAGAGCCTTAGGGCAGATATAAACGAGCATAAGGGCCAAATATAGGGTTCAAGACCTTTCTCTCACTCAACTTGGACTCAAAAGTTCCGACATCCCAAGCTTGCATCAAATCAATTTAAGCTTAGCTCGAGGATTAACAAAAACCTTAAGAGTTATTATATCAATCAATAAAAAACCTAAGGATTTATTATGTTTTGAGTCCAAACCGATATTCGGACTGATCATTAGAGTTATATGATCAAATTTTTTACAAATGAGGAAGGAATGAAATTCGATACAAATCGAAGATGAAGCAAAGTGATCATATTATATTTATAATTGGTGTTTAAAAAAGATATTTACAATATCCACAAGGGGTCCTTGCACAAAAACACAAAAACAAAATAAAGAAACCTAAATCTACTCCACGACCACACTTTGGCGGCTGCATTTTCGAGAACCTTCTCCTCGGGGACTTCATCTTTGTCTCCTCCACTCTCGGAGCCACTAGCTGAATCCTCATCATCGAAGAGCAAAGCGGTAGCCTCTTCCTCCAAAGTCTTTGCTTTTTAAATATCGGTTGAGAGGTCGAAGCCGCGAGCATGCACCTCCTCGAAGGTTTCGCTCCGGGACTGCCACCTAGCATGGTAAAGAGCACATGATATCTTAACTTCAGCCGTAGAGGAGATCTCCTTTGCCCAAGTGTTAGCGGCTTCAGCATCAACTCGGTACAAAGATGCAAATGCTTCTACATCAGATTTGGCCTTTTCAAGCTCACCGGAAAATTTAGCTTTGAGCTCCTCGATTTTGCGGCTTTGGGTTAGGATTTCCTATTTTACAATTTGAAGTTGGCGTTCATATTGAAGTCAACTGCTCCTGAAGTGTATCTTTCTCCGAAGCGAGACAATCCATGTGTTATTTCCACCCTAGGGTCTCAGCCTCTTTCATCTTGAGCTCCTCTCAAAGCTGCTCCACCAGCTCACCGTTCTACTAGGCCTGCAAAATTGAAATGTTAGTCGCCAAATAGAGTAAATGAATAACAGACCCTCAAAGGCTACATTACCTTTTCAATAATCTCGGTCTATTCTTGACGAGCCTTCACCACCTCGACTCAGAGATCGCTGATCTCCCCCTATTTTTTAACGAAGAGGATCTTAAGGCTGTATCTCTCGTCCACAAGCTTTCTGAGTTTGGCTTCGCATCAGGCAATCTCGGCCCAAGATTTGGAAAATACTTGTCAGCGGATCGACACGGCCTTCTCATAAAGAAAAGGAATTAGGCTTAGAAAGGTGAAAGTTAAATTCGACGCATAAGTTATGAAGACAAAACTTACCTGTTTGAGAAGCTTTTCGGCCTCATAAAAAATAAATGAGGTGTCAAGATTGGGGCCATCTTCGATCCCCACAAGTCACTCCCAAAAAATATCACTCCCTTAATGGGTCATTCCCATATCAGGAGTCCTTATGTCCTGGGCATCTCAGAATTGCCCCTCGGAGAACACCGGGCCCTACGATGAATCATCCAAATTGATTACTCCAAGTGATTCACTTGGGATGTTATCCTCCCTTTGAAGGGCCTCAGAACCGGGCCCCTCGGTCTCACCCTCCAAATAACCTCTGAGACGAGGTGTTGTTTTGCTGCTCTATGGCTCGTGGACTTTGCTCGAACTCCCCTCAGAGATTTCTTCAGCACTAGGATGAACCGCATCAGCCACCATTGATTCGGGAGACTTTGAAGAGTCAGTGCTTCCTCTTTTTTGAACTACCAACAAGCAGTCGTCAACTTCCCCCTGTTCATCCTCATCCAGAAGGTGTTTAGCTATTTCTGGAGATAAGGCTGCTTTTCTTTGGATTTGGGGAATTTTCATGTGACCCCCTCTTTCTTTTTTTTTTCCTTGGAAGGCTTTGAGATCTCTGCTTCACCGTACGGGGACGACCGCATAGAAACAACGTCTCCGAGGCCTGCATAAAGATGAAGTAAGTATTTTGATAAGAAACATAAGTATGCAAACAAGAAGACTCACCATGGTTTTTAGCCTCCCATCGACCTTTGGCCAGGTCATGCCAGTTGTGCTCTGCGTATGAAGAAGTAGAGGCCAATTTTCGGACCCAACCCTCGAGGTCTGGGACCGTACTAGGAAACCAAGCAATAGTAGCACCATCAGAAAAGGATTAGTTCGAGAAAGAGTAGGAAAAATGGAATATAAAGTCACTATTGATGAACCTGTACTTACTTTTCATGTTCAATTCCTCGAGGAATGGCACACTCTTAGCAGGGATCAGGTCGGAGGTCCTAATTCGGATAAACTAGCTCATCCATCCTTGGTCTTTATCCTTATTGATGCTGGAGAAGAGAGATTTCATGAATCGGCGTTGCATCTTTATCCGGCCACCTCGATCAAGATGAGGAGTGTATAGACTGATCGAGTGGTCAAGGGTAAAAGGAATCCCATTGACCTGGCTCGAGAAGTATCTAATCAGATTGACGATGCGCCAAAATGAAGGATAGATCTGGCCAAGCGTCACCTGGTACTGTTGGCAAAAATCAAGAATAACTTGATCTATAGGACCTAGAGATGGATTTGCAAGACCCAGCATGAATGGGTAAGTGTACACGCTTAATTACCCTACCTTATGAGTAGTGATGTCCTCTTCAGGGGAAGGCATCACCACATCTTTGTTATCCCAGTTGCAGTCCTTCTTCACTTGCTCGAGCTCACTTTTGGTTATCTAGCAGATGTATCAGCACATGGGCTCACATCAGCCTAGTGTCGACTCAGGTTTATCAATATTGAAATCGAATTTTATTTTGCACGGCGGGGAAATACACTCCTCGATATGAAGTGGCACCACCGTTTTACTTCTGGCCGGCCGTGATGACGAAGAGGCCTTTTCCTTTTGGGGAATAGTTTAAGATATTTTAGCCATTATGGTTTAGATATTCAATAGAAGAGAAAAAGTTGATGATAAAGTAAGAAAAGATTGAGGGAAGGGTGAACTCAGGGAAGTTGAAGGAGCTAATGAGATTTTGAAAACGATTTGAGAAGTAAATTTTGCAAAATTATGAAGTTGGCCTATTTATAGAGGTCACTTAAAAGTATTGGGGAAGCCAAATAGCCGATCGTCAGCCGCCTCTAATTAATGACATTAGAAATTGTGTAGACGTGACCTTTTAATCACTTCAGTCATTAACATCACGATGTTGGCATTATTATCAAGATATCGTAGGGCTGAGAATCAAATTGTTTCTTATCATTTTATTGTAATAAATACGAGGACTATCTGTATATGATCGTAATCAAGTATGTCCGATTTCCCGGGCTCGAAGTGTCGCTTTAAGACCAAGTTCGCGTAAGGTCAAGTTCGAGCTCGACGAACCAGACTCAAGCTCGAAGATAAAATGCAATACCCGAGGATCGAAGTACGCGAGGAACATCGGAGCCAAGCACGACTGGCTCCGAGAAAGTGTCATTATGAGTTTTTTTATAGAAGGACAAGATTCTTGCCACGTCCCAAGATCATGGCATAAATTTCGGTATTGATTTGTACGAATTAGTACAAATCCGTATTAGGCGGTTATACAACTGTCCTAATAAAATTCTTTATTATAAATGAAAATGTACCTTATTTAGGGTTTCCCCTTTTATATAAAGGGGACCCCAATCATTTGTAAATATCATCTAATCATCGGCAAAGAATATACTATCTTACTTTTTCACTCACTATTCATCAGAATTGTCATTTAGCATTATTATTCTTACTTTATTGTTCTTGACTAATCTCGAGGTCGCCTGAGCTCGAACTTATCTACTGGTTTGGTCTTGCTTATTTCTTTCATCCGTACTTCATATTTATTGATTATTAATTGGTATTGAACTAAATCACGTATCTTTAAAATCACAAATCAAATTTTATTGTTACTCGTATATTCGAGGTAAACAAACCTAGTTAATGATAATCACCCTAGATCTATAATCTGTTAACACAAATAACGTAGAATAGCAGTGGTACGAGATTAGATGATGTGTGCATTCAACGTCTCGAGCTGATTAATGATGGGGGAATATCAAATAATAAATAACAATAATTGGCATTGAAGTAAATAAGGAGAAGAAACCACCCAATATTAAATAAGGTGAATGATTCCTTCGTTTGACAAGGATGAATGATAGACAAATACTAGAATATTAGGACCTTTCCCGATCTGATGGAAAAGTGTGTAATAATAAGCAATCAAATCTCTTTAGAAAGGTAATTTTGTATTTTATCTAGAGAGAGAGTTTTCTTTTCAAAGAGAGTTCTTATAGGAGAATATTACATGCGTTTCACCTTATCTCTCTATCTATTTATATGGGACACACCTCTAATCAACCATAAAAGTACAAGTACAGAGAATATTCAATAGGGTATTCTTTTAAAAGATCCTATTACAAAACTAGTCGTTACTATTGTTGCTGACATTTGACCTTGACCATCATTGGCTGCCTGGCTATGAAAATTATTTACTAGTTGACCTCGGCCAACTTACTTTTCGTAATACCTCTTCATGTTAATTTTCCTTGAGGCAAATTTGACACATACAATTAGTCCTTCCGCTTATTAAGGTCGACTCTGGATGACATTGATAAGCGGATTTGGTTAGTCGCGATTGAGAAATTTAGGCGAGTAGGTCGAATAGTAACATTTCAAACGTGATGGCTACGTGGCACTTTGTGAGCCATCTCTTATGGTCGCATCGATTCAGTTTGAAATCACGATATAATGCATCATGATTACGCATTTTTCCGATGTATTGTATCGTTTCTCATGCCTATGCCATTTTGATACCTACGCTGGGAACTAACAATTGTTTTCCTTGGTACTGATGCCTGGTTTTATATGGAGGAGGAAATAATTTATCGCAATAAGAAGGCTAGGTCGAAATTCTCAAAGTGGCCTGAGAACGACCCTAAGTACGTGGAATCTGAGATGGATGCGGCTGCCCTTGATGACTTTAGGGCTAAGTTCGAATTCTGGCCCATATTGACTTGGTCCCGGCTGGTCGTGATGTTATGCATATTCACCGTCCCGCATATTGCGCATTCTGTGCATATCCGTTCTACGTAGGCTATTCTTTTCCTCCTCCTTTGTTGGTGGAGGAATTCTACCGTTACTACAGTGTTTGCCTGGCTCAACTTTCTCCTTACATATACAAACTCATCCTCATGATGACGAAGTACACAGAATTGGCTGGCTGCATAATCTCTTTTCACCACCTGATGTATCTCTTTGCGCCCAGTTTCCATAGGGAGATGATGTTGCACCTTCGTCACTGTGGAAGTAAGAACCTAGTAGTGAAGATAGACAATAATGAATAATATCAATTCTGGCTAAATTTTTTCTACGTCAAGACTGGAGACGTAGTGACAAATGCCAATGGATTTTTTGATATGTGGAATTATGCTCGTAAGTATTTTTGCTAAGTGCTTATTTTGTTTGTTTTGGTAGTAGCTTAATCATTCTATTTTTTTTGTTCAACTAAGGACGAGCCCCCTCTATTGGTTGCATACATTCATGATTGGGTCAACCAGGTCTTTCCCCATACGGTAGGGATTCGCAAATGGTCGGGTTTTCATAAGAAGTTTGGGCCCAAGCCCCTAGTGACTGGTGAGCAGTTCGCTTTAAGTTTTTGTTGTTGCGACCTTCTGGTCGCCTGCTTCTTATCGCATTGTAGGGGTTGACCACTGTACCTTCTTTTTTTGTTAGGTCGAAGAGCTTTGAGGAGGTTGAGGGCTCCTACTTCTGCATTCTGCCAAGTCAGTACTACGACGAGATCCGCCCTTGTTACGACTGCAGACAAGCCTACCCAGCTGACTACTTCTATTATGCCTCCAGCTTTGACTAGATCTTTTCGACCATCAGCGGCCTCAGTAATAGAGACTCTAACCTTTCCCGTGTTTCACTTAATATATAAATCATCACTGAGTGAGGAATATATGATTCCTTATAAATAGAGGTCGGTGGATATTGGTGATGGAACCATCCGAGTAGTGTATTCTTTGAGGGATGATCATGATCCGACCACTACCATGTTTGAAAGCGAAGCTGACTCACCATTTGAAGTTGTGCTATCAATGGGGGCCGTGGAAGGCGTGCCTTTGCCTGAGGCTGGGGTTGGAGTTGGTGGGTCGCCTATGGAAGTCACGGGCACTATATCGAGAGATGAGCCATCGTCCTCGAGGCAAGTCGAAATTCCCACCACGTCTACCCATGAAAGAGGTGAAGGGGTTACTAAGGGTGGCTATGAGATGGGGTCTGATCTAGATCCTGATGAGGTCCGGACGCTGAGCGAGGTGTTTACTCGCCTTGAGGTTATGTTAGATAGGTCCTCGAGGACCATCATGGTTCCTATGTATCAGGACTTACTGGTGAATATAGAGTATGTAGTCCCCACGTTAGGTCCCCTTTGCTCCAATATGGAGGGTAGGACCCTCGAGAAGTTGGACATTACCGCCCTGTCGTCGGGCATAGTCGGCCTCGCCCTTAGGGTAAGTTTTTCGACCTTTCTATTTTGGTGACTTACACTCTACTCATTGATTGGACTGATTTTCTTCTTCTTTTCCTCCTTTCTTTTTATACTATTATTTTGGATATTGAGAGTGTTTGCCGAGAAGAAAGGCGCAAAACCATTTTTAAGAACATGAAGAGGAAGTACCTCAAATACCATACCAAGTACCACGAGATCTGTAAGTGGTTTGGTGAGAGTGGAAACTTCCAAGCCATCAGGGGCGAGCTGAAGCAGATATATGATGAGTAGATGAGGGTCATCAGCAAGTGTAGCATCCTCAAATGGGCGTTGAGGGACGAAGAAGAGGAGCTCAAGGTAAGCAGGGGAGTCAAGGCCCAATGTGCGGACATTCATGCCCAACTGATATCTCTGTAGGCCGAGCTCGAGTAATGTTTGGTCAGGGTCGATGCTTTGAGTGGCGAGGTCATAAATAAGATGATAGATTTGGAGAAGGCCGAGTTGGCTCGATTGGCGGCTTCGAAAAAAGTGGAAGCTTTGGAAGCCGTAATTCGTGTTCTTCGATCTATGTTGTCAAATGATTTGGAGACAAATAGACTCAGAGAAGAGCGGTTTCGAGTCTTGGTGACCAAATCATCGTTCTCGAAGCAAAAAAGATGCAATTGTTGGATCAGCTGTCCTTCTCTCACACTTCTACTTATTATGATGTTCCGTGGGATTTATATGAGAAGTAGATCCACGCCGAGGCTCATCTGGATATATTTAGAGATTTGATGACGGCTGGGAAAGTTCTTGAGGCCAATTTTGAAGATGCCCACACAAAGGCGCGTGCAGCTCGGATTGCCTGCGGCTATGATCCCGTTACACCGGGGGCTGGCGATGGCGAGGATGACTTGGATGGGATTGAGCAGGATGCCTTGTACGAGGACAAATATCCTGATGGCGACAGTGGAGATAGCATTGCTGGGTCGAGTGGCGAGTAATTATTCCTTTTGTTTGTAACTTTTGTGCATATTTGTGTGGGCGTCTATCGAGACCTTGTAAAGAATATTTTTAAGTATGAAATGCTATTTTTTCTACTCGTATCTGAATTCTTTTCTCTGTCTGGACTTGTCGATTTTATTTATTTATTTTATTGTTTGGTTGCTTAATCATAAAAAAATTGGTTTTGATCATGGTCGGAGCTAGTAGGCATCAATTCGAAAGAGCTTGAACTTTGAGCGAGGTCCAATATTACTTAATTCAAACAAGGTCAAATGTGAGTTAATTCGAACGAGGTCAAATGTGAGTTAATTTGAGCGAGGTTGAATGCGAGTTAATTTGAGCGAGGTCGAATGTAACTTAAGTTAATTTGAATGAGGTCAAATGTCACTTTAGTTAATTCAAACGAGGTCGAATGTCTTTTTTGTTAATTTGAATGAGGTCGAATGTGTTAATTACGACCAGTGGTCGAGAAGATATTGAGGCGATGTTGCGCTGGTCAAAACATGGGTGAATTTCATACACTTGTGTTTTTCTCATATATTTCGAGAAATTTATATGTTTTTCGAGCCGGCATTCTAGACCCGACCTATCTAGTCCCTTCATTGGTGTGACCTTGAGATGTGTTGAGATGTTGGGCAATGAATTGACTGTCAGGTGCCCTTTTTCCATTTTTATTTCAACTTGAAGTTTCCCCCTTGTCGCCTCAATAAAAACATCATTGAGAAAACCCAATTGGGACAAAACCCAAGTGAGGAAAAAAAAGTACGACTAGAGGACACTTTTTCTTAGAAGTTGAAGTACTTAAGGTGGGCGACGTTCTGGTTGATTGATAATAATTTTCCTTTCATTGTTTCTAGTTAAAATGACCTTTTATTTGCTGCTGCCATGATTTTGTACAGGCATTCCCAATTTGTTCCTAGTTTATCTTCCCGCGGGTCTTTTCTTACTTTTGTTTTGGCTTTGAGCCCGTAGTCTCCAACTTTGAGTGGTCTGACTTTTGCCTTTTAGTTATAATAGCGTTCTGTCTGTTGCTTCTGAGCGACCATCCTTATGTAGGCCATATCCCTCCGCTCATCGGCTTCGTCGAGCTCTTGCCTTCTGTTTTATCGTTCCTTGGCCCGCCTTAGTGGGAATATCTCAAACAAAGCTCTCCTACTTCGACTGCACTGCATTTGTCCCATAGATTAATGAGTAGGGCGTCTCTCATGTGCTTGGCTTTGGCGTTGTAAGGTAAGCTCAAAGTACTTCTGGTAATAGCTCTGGCCATAGTCTTTTAGCGTCCTCAAACTTTTTCTTCTTGATGTTCAATACTGATTTATTGGAGGATTTCGCTTGCCCGTTAACCTTAGTGTGATATGGCATGGAGAGTATTCTTTTGTATTCCACTTCTCGAAGAACTCAACGACCTTTTTACCGGTGAATCGAAGTCCATTATTCCAACTGATCTCTTTAGGGAGGCTGAAGCGACAAACAATATTTTTGTATATGAAGGGGATTATTTCCTATTTGCGTATCTAGGTGAATGCTTTGGCTTCTACCCATTTAGAAAAATAGTCATTTAAAACCAAAAGGAATCGTACGTTAACTCGCCCCGCAGGGAGGGGGATGGCAATGTCCATTCCCCATTTGATGAAAGGCTAGGGTGAAATGACTGTGTGGAGATGTTCGTCCGCTTGATGAATCATTGGGGCATAGTTTTGACATTGCTTGCATTTTATCATGAAGTCAGCAACCTCTTTTTTCATAATAGGCCAGTAGTAACTAGCTCGTATGACACATCTGACCAGAGCTCGATTGCTAGAATGGGCCTGGTAGTGGCCTTTGTGGACTTCCTCTAGGACGTGTCACATTTGATTTGGGCGTAAACATTTTGCTAGGGGGCTACCAAACGTCCTCTTGTATAGGTCATTGTGAATGATACTATATCTGGCCGCTTGCATCCGACAACACGGGCTTATGTAAAATTCTTCTCAAGGGGAAAGCTGTGACTACCGAAATGGGGTGGCACTGACAATAGGGTCTAAGCTTTAGTGAAGCTACAACCAAAGCCGGGCTAATATTTCGAGGTGGGGGTACCTGTTCTCGGTGTCGACTAAGGTTTTGTTAATCTAATAGATGGGAGATTGCATACCTTTATCTTCTCGGACTAGGATCGCACTCATGGCCACTTCAGATACGACGAGGTGGACAAAGAGGCGATCCACAGGTTCTGCTTTGGAAAGCAACGTTAGTGAAGACAGGTAAGCCTTTAACTCCTTCAGGGCTTGGACGCACTCTGAGGTCCACTGGAGGCTGTTGTCTTTGTTGAGTACTCCAAAAAACTTGTGGCATATGTCGGATGACCGCGAAATGAATCTCCATAGGGCGGCAATACAACCAGTCAGCCTCTAAACCTGCTTTTTGCTGGTCAAGTGTTCTGGTATTCCTTCTATGGCTTTGATTTGGTTAGGGTTGAACTTTATGCCCCATTGTGATACTAGGAAGCCCAAGAATTCTCCCGAGGTCACGCCGAATGCATATTTTTCAGGGTTTGAGTATGTCGAAGGCTTCTTTTAGGTGGTCGATGTGATCTTCTTTCCTTTTGGATTTGACCAACATATCATCTATGTAAACTTCCATGGTTTTGTCGAGTTGATCTTTGAACATTTTGGTATTTCGCCCCCGCATTTTTGTCCGAAGGGCATAACTTTCTAGCAGTATGTTCCTTGGTGGGTGATGAAGGTAGTCTTCTCCTGTTCCTCCTCTTCCATGAAGATCTGATTGTAGCCCGAGTAGGCGTCTAAGAATCTAAGTAGTTCATGCCCGACCGTTGTGTTAATGAGCTGGTCGATATGATGTAGTGGGAATGAATCTTTGTGGCACGCTTTCTTTAAATTTGTTAAGTCCGCGCACGTCCTCTACTTTCCGTTCTTTTTTTTACCATGACTACATTGAGACCCATTGGGGGTATTTTGATTCCCTGATGGAACCATTTCCAGTAATATTTTGACCTCCTCGCGGACTGCATCATTTATGGCAGAATTGAATTTTTGCCTAACTTGTCTAACCGAGTGGTGGAACGGGTCGACGTTCAATTTTTGTGAGGCAATCTCCTTTGGGATACTTGACATATCTATATGGGAAAAAGCAAATAAGTCTGCGTTAGCATTTAAGAATTGATGGAATTTACCTAGATCTTGAAGTCTGCAGCCGATGTAGGCTTTCTTGCCGTGTTCGTTATCATTAAGTTGGATGGGGTCGACGTCTTCAATAGTTGAACCAGCGGCCTCCACTATTTCAGGATCTTTCATCACGCGTCTTTTTTGTCATAATCGACCTTCACCTGGTTAATTACTATGCCTCTTTTGCTTTGCCCTTCATTTGTTGGTTAGTTGTACTTTCTAGGGCGATGTGGTAGCACTCTCGAGATGTGCGTTGTTCTCCCTGTATGCTGAATATTCCCCACGGGGTTGGAAATTTGATAACTTGGTATAAGTTGGAGGGAATGGCCCTCATAGCGTGTATCCAAGGTCATCCTATTATGGCGTTGTACGTCGTATCTTGATCTACGACGTGGAATGTGATTTCCTAGGTAACATCGCCGGCCAGGACAGGTAGTGTGATTTCTCCATATGTTTGTTCAATTGCATTGTCAAAACATGTTAGCGTTATGCATCATGACACTATCTTATCCTTGAGTTTTATTTGTGCAAGTACTCGGTGATGGATATTGCACGTGCCGCTCCCATTGTCCACCATAATGCATCTTACATTTGTATCTAATAATCATAAAGTGATAACAAGGGCATCATAGTGAGGGAAAAACAAATTGTAAGTATCCGACTTATCGAAGATGATACTTTTTTCAATTTTGTCATACTGTTCATGAGTGATCGACTGCTTGAGTTGGTGGGCGCTGTTGATTGATGAGTCATCACCACATTTGATGATATTTGGATGGTACGAGTTGGGGAAAGTGGTTTCGGCGGTCCTTGGTGTTGTTCACATCCTTGGGCGAAGTTGGTCCTGCCTCGGTCGCTCAACAATTCGTTCATGTGCCCTTGGTGAAGCATGTTTAAGACTTCCTGCCTTATAGCGATGCAGACCTCAGTTTTGTGACCTCGTTTTTGATGGAACTCGCAGAGTGTATTTGATATTCTGGTGCTTGTTTCCGACCTCATCTTTTGCATCTACTTCACCTTCGGTCTGAGCTTCTCCAATGCGTAGACTATTTCTAAAGGCGACACACAAAAGTTGTGACTGGATAATAAAGGGGCATACCTCTCTCGTTCCGTTGAGTCCCTGTCCTTGGCCTCGATGGGCCTTCTTTATGGTGGGAGGGGGGGGGGGGGCATGATGGCACTTCTAACATATGGCTGATGCCTTTCTCGATTGGGTCATGGGGCTTATAGATCCCTCCTGGCATTATTTATTTGATCCTTCCTGGACTCGGCCTGTACCGAGGTCAACCGATGTGTTGGCCCATTCACATCATCTTCGTTAGCACTAACCTCAACATAGTAGGCATTATTTATTTCATGCCAAGTGGTTGGATAATACTTCATAAGCCGACTTAACAATTTTCTGGTCGCCCTCGAACTGTTCTTGTCCAGCCCGCTTTGGAAAGCTCCTATGGCCATGGCCTATGATACATTTGGAAAGGTGATCCGTACTCGGTTGAAACGAGCGAGGAAGTCCCTTAATCCTTCTTCGAGCCATTTTTTGATGGAAAATATATCGTTCACTCTTGCCTCTACCCTTTTGGCCCAGCATGGGTTGTTACAAACTTATCGGCCATCTGTTCGAACGTTTTGATGGAGCGCGTAGGCAGTTGCGAGTACCAAGTCAATGCTCTTCCACTGAGGGTCTCACCGACCTTTTTCAACAAGATGGAGCATACTTACTCTTTGGCAAGATTATTGCCTTTTA
>MU680865.1:22126-56172 GCA_026770625.1 Nicotiana glauca | reverse complement strand
GGGGGGGGGTCATGATGGCACTTCTAACATATGGCTGATGCCTTTCTCGATTGGGTCATGGGGCTTATAGATCCCTCCTGGCATTATTTATTTGATCCTTCCTGGACTCGGCCTGTACCGAGGTCAACCGATGTGTTGGCCCATTCACATCATCTTCGTTAGCACTAACCTCAACATAGTAGGCATTATTTATTTCATGCCAAGTGGTTGGATAATACTTCATAAGCCGACTTAACAATTTTCTGGTCGCCCTCGAACTGTTCTTGTCCAGCCCGCTTTGGAAAGCTCCTATGGCCATGGCCTATGATACATTTGGAAAGGTGATCCGTACTCGGTTGAAACGAGCGAGGAAGTCCCTTAATCCTTCTTCGAGCCATTTTTTGATGGAAAATATATCGTTCACTCTTGCCTCTACCCTTTTGGCCCAGCATGGGTTGTTACAAACTTATCGGCCATCTGTTCGAACGTTTTGATGGAGCGCGTAGGCAGTTGCGAGTACCAAGTCAATGCTCTTCCACTGAGGGTCTCACCGACCTTTTTCAACAAGATGGAGCATACTTACTCTTTGGCAAGATTATTGCCTTTTACCTCCGTAACATAGTGAGTCACATAGTCCTCGGGGTCGGTCGTGCCGTCATATATCTTCAGATAAGGCGACATGTAGGGAAGCTCCATCACTATAGGGTTGTTCAACGAATCGACCATCATCTCTTTTTGGCTTGAGTGTTGGGGCACCCGCTATTTTGTCAATTATTGCTATTTCCAACAGCTATGGTTATTAAGAAATAGTGTCAAACGTTTTTCAATAGATATGGTTGTTCTGAAAGGTTGCAAACCTTTTCAGAAACAGTACCAAATTGGCTATAAATATTCCTTCAAATCCGAGAATATTTACTTACGAAATTTTCTGATAATCTTCTTCTTATTCTACAGAAAAATTCCAGTGTGTTTTACAGCCTTCGAGTGGTTCGCTATTCATCGGCGTTTTTGGTACCAACACTCCGGTGAGTTAAATCATTCTATCCTGGGAGGATATATTCTAGAACCTAGGGTACTTGAGGAAAATAATTTCCTTAAGGACACACTGTGTACTTAGTGGGCTCGATTTGTTCCTATACCATTTTTAAAATTTATTTTGAAGTTCAAATACTGTTTTCAGAATTTATTTCTACTAATTTTTTGTTTCTGTTTTCAGAAAGATTATTATTTTATTTATTTACAGCAATATAGATTAATAACAATCTTAAGGAAATTACTTTATTATATTTTATATTCTGTTTGTGGAGATTAAAACCTGTGTGGTTTTCTACTCTGTCTGAATTTTACTATTCTGATTTGAAGATATAAAAACTTTATCAGAGTATTGAAATTCAGAAAATGATTTGAAGAACATAAAAACTTCATCATTTTTCTGTAAAACAATATATAAAAACTTCGGTTGTTTTTTATTACTTACTATTTATTGATTACAGTATTATTTACTATTTTGGATTTGCCATTAATTAAAATCTTCTATTTTTGACAGTGAGAAATGACAATTGATAACGGAAATCCTTCTGCAACTGTTGGTGCAACGACGATAGCCTCGTCAAACCGTACTGATGTTCCTCCGGCAGAGAAATCGGGGAAATTTTCTGGAGCAAACTTCAAAGGATGGCAGCAAAGGGTGTTCTTCTGGCTTATCACACTTGGTATGCAGAAATTCACTTGTGAAGTGCCTTCAGTTCCTGCTGCAGACATGCCAGACACTGAAAAGTTCATGGTTGTTGAGGCGTGGAAACATGCAGATTTTCTTTGCAAAGGCTATATATTAAGTGCTTTAGAGGATGACTTGTATAATGTGTACAGGGCAATGAATACTACGAAATAATTATGGGACGCACTTGATAAGAAGTACAAGACAGAAGATGCATGCTTGAAGAAGTTCGTAGTTGCCAAGTTTCTAGACTATAAAATGATAGACATCAAAACTGCGGGAACCCAAGTTCAGGAGCTTCAACTTATTTTTCACGACCTTATTTCTGAAGGTATGGTCGTGAATGAAGCATTTCAAGTGGCTGCTATGATGAAAAAATTACCTCCTTTGCGGAGAGATTTCAAGAACTATCTTAAGCACAAGCGCAAAGAAATGAAGTTGGAAGATCTTGTGATACGCCGAAAGATCGAGGAAGACAACAAAAAAGCCGAGAAGAAATCTCGTGGAAATTCAATGATCATGGGAGCTAATATCGTTGAGGATACTGCTCCAAAAAGTAAGAATAGAAAGAGGTCTTCTGGACAAACTAAGTGTCACGACCCCGAATACCAGTCGTGATGGCACCTATCACATTAATAGGCAAGCGAGACCAACTATCAAAACCAAAACCCATTTTAATTGAATAAATCATTTGCTAACACGGTTAAATTACCAATTATCATAATAAGTGTTCAAAACAGCAAGGTAGATATGTGAAAGTCAACAAAACACGAAAGACTACACAACACACACTGATCTGGTGTCACGAGTCTAGAGCCTCTAATACAAGTCTGAACAGTCTAGTACATGAATAGTCTAGAAATGCGAAAAAATAAAAAGATAGAAGGGAGAAATCAGGGCTGCGAACGCCATGCAGCTACCTCGAAATCCCTGCTGAATGCTGGAAAATAGCTGAAAGCTGTCACTCGGCCTCTCGGGCACCTGGATCTGCATACAAGGTGCTAGGAGTAACGTGAGTACGCCAACTCAGTAAGTAACTAAAGTAAATAATGGATAGAAAGTAGTGACGAGCAGTTCAAAACATATATTCCAAAATCAGTTCTTTCATAAATTCATCATTTTCAGTTTAAAACTTTGAAATCAATTACTTGACAATATGTCCAACAGAGGCTTATTTATAAAAAGAGTGAAAACAGTAGAAATATCATAACAGAGCCCCTCGGGCAAAGGATCACTCAGAATATGGCCCCTCAGGCAGCCTCTCAGTCACACGTGACTCAACTCTAGTCACACAATATTCACTATCAACACTCGGCTCAGTATTAACTCATATTAATAGAAATCATAATAACCGCTGGGGCGTGCAACCCGATCCATATATTTATAGTCGACTACGCTCACTGTGGGTGTGCAGACTCCGGAGGGGCTCCTACAGCCCAAGCATCATATCGCTGCGGTGCACAACCCGATCCAATATATATATATCGCTGCGGCGTGCAACCCGATCCATATAAGTATTACCGCGACGTGCAGCCCGATCCATATAAGTATTGATGCGGCGTGCAGCCCGATCCATAATATATATACATATAATATCCTCACCATAAGGTTCTCAACCTCTCTCAGTCATTAGCCTCACAACCTCTCGGGCTTTACAACAAAAATTAGGGAACTCAGCCCAAACAATCCTCACAATAGGTGTAGAGTGATAAAACCAGCTTTGAACATTTAACATGTAAAACAGGACTGAGGATATGCTTTTAATAAGTAAAGCGAGGAAAAATAATTAAATGCCCCTAAGGGTTTCTACAGATCGGCACAAGGCCCCAAACATGGCATAAAGCCCATAATACATTATAAGGATCCAAAATCCAGAATAATATAAAATTTCCAAATAAAATACACGGCTTAATAGTCGCTACGGGGCGGACCAAGTCACAGTCCCTACCGGTGCACGCCCACACGCTCGTCACCAAGCATGTGCGTCACCGCATTTATCAAAATGAGTCAAGCACCGGGGTTTGTACCGTCAGTTCCAAATTTACAATGGTTACTTACCTCAAACCGGTGAAAATACTACTCCGTGATGCCTTTGCCTCTCGAATAGGCCTCCACTCGCATCGAATCTAGCCAAAATTAGAGCGAATACGTCTCAATATGCTAAGGGAACAAAGCCCAAGCGAAAACAATCAAAAAATACAAAAAATCCCGAAATTAGCAAAACCAGAAGCCCGGGCCCACTTCTCGAAACTCAGAAATTTTCAAGCCCTAAATCAGAGTCTAAATGACCCCTCAAATCCTAAAATCAAAACCCCAAAATTCCAAGCCCTAAGTTCTTCCATGTTTGTTGTTCATTTTTCCATGAATTTCTAGGTAGATTTCACAATAGAATCGAGTTTTAGTTCCGAAATACTTACCTCCGAACGTTTCTCCTTGAATCCCTCTTTAATCTCCTTCAAAAATCCTTCAAAACGAGAAGCTATGGTGGAAAATACCACCACCTTCGCGAACAAAATGTCTTTAAAACCTTCTGCCCAGGTCTGACATTCCTTCTCCGCGAACACGGTCAATGCCCCGCGTTCGCGAAGAACAAAATTACGTTGACCACTTTTTTCCTTCAACGCGATCGCGACCAACGCCTAGTGAACGCGATGCTTCACCCAGGCGACCCTTCGCTAACGCGACCACTCTTCCACGAACGCAAAGCACAACTTGGCTTCCAATCCACATGACCCAATTCTTCTACGCGAACGCGACACTACGCCCGCAAACGCGATGAACTCGCTGCCCTTCGCGAATGCGTAGCCTGCTCGCGAACGCGAAGGACAAATTCTCACCTTCCTCAGCTTACTCTTCGCGAACATCAGGGTCCTCCCGCGAACGCGAAGACCAAAAGTCAGCAACAGCTGAACCTGTAATATTTACAATTCTCTAAGGCACGAAATGGTTCGATTGACCACCCGAACTCACGCGAGGCCCCCGGGACCTCAACCAAAAGCACCAACACATCCTAAAAACTTATGCAATCATCAAAATGCCTCAAACAACATCAAATTACTCAAAACACATCAGATTCAAGCCTAATTTTCTAAAATCTTCCGAAATGCGTTTTTGATCAAAAACCCAACCAAACCACGTACGAATAACTTGAAATTTTACACACACATCCCAAATGGCACAACGAAGCTACTAGAACTCTGAGAATTCCATTCCGACCCCTGGATCAAAATCTCACCTATCAACGGGAAATTGCCAAAATATGAACTTCGCCAATTCAAGCCTAAATCTTCTCTACAACTCCAAAACCCATTCTGATCCCGCTCCTAAGTCACAAATCACCTCCCGAAGCTAACCAGACCATCGGAACTCACATCTGATCCCTCTAACACATAAGTCAACATCCGGTTGACTTCTCCAATTCAAAACTTCTTAAAAGAGACTAAGTGTCTCAAACCTTAGCAAAATCATTTCGGACTCGATCCAACCAACTTGATACCACAAAAAATGGATAACAAAGCATAAAGAAGAAAAAATAGGGGAAACAAACTGGTAGCTCATGAGACGACCGGCCGGGTCGTCACACTAAGGAGCAGAACAAAAAGAAATTCAAGGGCAACTGCTACAATTGTGAAAAAGTTGGTCACAAAAGCCATGATTGTCGTCTCCTGAAAAAGGATAATAAGAAGGGACAAGCCAACATAGTGGAGAAGAATGATGACATTGATGATCTTTGGGCAATGCTTTCAGAATGCGACCTAGTTGGATATCCGAAGGAGTGGTGGATTGACATTGGAGCCACTCGGCATGTTTGTGCTGTCAAAGAAGCATTTGCGACTTACTTTACTACTGGTCCCGAAGAAGAAATTTCTATGGGAAATAATGCAACAACCAAGATTGAAGGTTATGAAAAGATATTCCTGAAGATGACTTCCGGCAAGGTGTTAACGCTCGATAACGTTCTTCATGTTCCTACTATTAGGAAGAATTTAGTTTCTACTTCTTTACTTGTAAATAATGGATTCAAATGTGTATTTGTTTCTGATAAAGTTGTTGTAAGCAAGAACGAAATGTATGTTGGAAAAGGCTACTTCACGGAGGGTCTTTTCAAACTTCCTTTTGGTAAAAAAGATATAGTTATATTATAGATAATCAAACAAGTAAAACATAATTGTTAAGTAGATGCATAAGAGGCATCATTTGTAACAAACTAGAGTTTGTTACCAAGTCTCCCACATGGGAACCATTACTAGTACTAGATTTAAAAGTAGCTAAAACACTGCTATTAGTCGTGGGTACAGTCATAGGTAAAGAGCTTCTATTACACAAAATATTTGAACCAGAGAGAGATTGTACAGTCATTCTTAAAAAACCTCCTTTGGAATGTGCCCTTTTGATCTTGTTGGTAAGAAGGCATAGCAAAAGTTGGTGGTCTCCCAAAAAGTATGCATTGCTCTTGTACATGCATTGCTCCATATCTAGCTAAACTATCTGCAACACAATTCTGCTCTTTGTAGATGTTTTGTAGTGGTGGACTATTCATTTGTTGGAGTAATAACCTGCAATCATTAATAATATTAGTGTATTGCATTGTAAGTGAGTTAAGCATACCGATTATTGCATGCGCACTTGTCTAAATGATGATTGATTTGAGATGTTGTTGTACAACAATTTTCAGTCCCATGAGGAGTGCCAGAAGTTCTGTTTGAATGCTGATTCCTTCTTTTACGGTTCCTACAAATCCTATAATCCAGTTGCCTTGGTGATTTTTGAAGACACCACCAATACAATATTTTCTCCGATTAGAAAAGCAAGACCCATCGATGTTGAGTTTATAAGTGGCTTGGTTTGGTGGATGTCATTTTATATAGAGGGGTGTCAGGGAATGATGTTTTACTGTAGGATTTGTTAAGAAATAATATTCAGCAGCCTTTTTTACAATAAAAGGTATATTTAGAGGTTTTTTTTGATATAATGTGTGTTTTATTTCTTATAATCCAAAGATGCCATAAAGCAAACAGAATTAGTAATGTATATGGAATTTTGTGTGGGGTTGATATTAAGGGGGTGTGTATAAGTTGGTATAACCAACTTATAATATCATTTTGTGATGTAGGAAAATTCATAGTTGTAATTAGGACCCTAAGGACATTCGAAAGTTGTAGTGCATTAGGACATTCTTTAAATAGGTGAATTATTGTTTCAGGGGCCATATTACACTGTGGACATGTGGCTAAACTGATGATACCTAGTCATGCTAGATATACAGCCGTTGGGAGTCTGTCATGACAAAGTAGTCATAGGAAAAAAGAATTTTTTGGTGGAATGTGAAGTTTCCAAATCCACTTGTAGGTGTAACGACCCGACCGGTTGTTTTGAGTATTAGCGCTCCGTTCAGCAGTCGGAGGCCATGAACAGCTTCATTTCAGGTATTATGACTTGTACGCGTGGTCAGAATTTAGTTTCGGGAAGTTCGGAGTTGAATTGGGAAGAGAATTCTCATTTCGGAAGCTTAAGTTGAAAGAAATAATCTAGGATTGGAATTTTGAGTAAACGACCTCAGAATTGGGATCTGTAGGTTCCAGCAGGTTCGTATAATGATTTTGGACTTGGATGTATGCCCGACACAGGTTTTGAATAACCCGGGAGCGTTTTGGCGTCTATTGTGGAAGTTAGCATTTTAGAAGAAAATTTTATAAGTTTGGCTTGGAGTGCATTTCAGTGTTATCGATGTCCGTTTGGGATTTCAAGACTGTGAATAGCTCTGTGCAGTGATTCTGGAGTTGGGGGCGCGATCGGAAGTGAATTCGGAGGTCCGTAGACCATTTTGAAGCTATTTGGCTAAAGATAGAAAGTTGAAGGTTTTTGGAGAGTTTGACCGGGGGGTTGACTTTTTGATATCGGGGTCGGAATTAAATTCCGGAAGTTGGAGTAGGTCCGTAATGTCAAATATGACTTGCGTGCAAAATTTGAGGTCAATCGGACGTGTTTTGATAGGTTTAAACATTAGAAATAGAAGTTGGAAAGTTCAAAGTTCATAAAGAGTGGATTGGGGTGTAATTCATGGTTTTAGTGTTGTTTGTTATGATTTGAAGCCTCGAGCAAGTCCGGAATGTGTTTTGGGACTGGTTGGTATGATTGGTCGGGGTCCCGTGGGCCTCGGGTGGATTCCGGGTGGTTAACAGATCAAAAATGGAATTTTGGAAAGCTGAAGGATGATGCTTCTGTCATAACCGCATCTGCGGTTCTTGGACCGCATAAGTGGTACCGTAGATGCAGTCGAAATCTCACAAAAACGGAAGGGGCCAGGCCCAAGGGAAAATCGCAGAAGCGGCCTAGGGACCGCAGAAGCGGTTCCTCTTAAGTGGACCCCAGACCGCAGAAGCGGTCAGCCCCCTCAAGTCCAAAACCGCAGAAGCGGTTAGAAAGTCGCAGAAGCGACATCCGCAGAAGCGGAAATTTCATCGCAGAACCGAAAATTGCTGAAGGTAGAAGGGTTATTTTCAAAGTTGGGATGTGTTCATTCCACTCATTTTCTTCACTTCATTTGGCGATTTTTGGATGGTTCAAAGGAGGGTCTTCTTCAACAATGTTAAGGTAAGTTATTTCCACCCATTATGAGCTAAATACATTGATTATGTATGGATTAGGGCATGAGAATTAGAGTAAATATTGGGGTTGTAGTTGGAAACCTAGAAAATTATAATCTTAGATTTTAGCCACAATTTTGAGTATGGAATTAGGAGAAAATCATATATTTGAGTTTCTAAGGTCATGGGTAACCTTTGTCTTTGAGAAATTTTGGATTCCGGGCACGTGGGCCCGGGGGCATTTTGGTCATTCACTAAATGGAGTTGGGAACTTGTATAATCTGAATTGTTAACAAGTATTTGAGTATATTATCATTAGTTTATCGTTAATTGGCTAGTTTTGGTGCATTGTGCATTGGTTTAAGCTTTCAGAAGGATGTAGAATGCCGATTGCGAGTCTTCGGAGCGAGGTGAGTCTCCTTTCTAATCTTGTGAGGGGGAAATTTACCCCATAGGTGAAGTGAATGATTATGTTCTCCTATTTGTGAGGCTACGTACGCATGAGGTGACGAGAGTCCGTGCGTAGCTACTATTATGCTATTGTCCGGGTAGTCTAGGACCCAAAAACATGTTATATTTGAATTAAATGTGAACCCTTTGATGGCTTGAATTGCTTAAATCACATTAAATTTAAAAACGGATTTCTAAAAAGACTTAAGCTTCGTTTTCTCAAAAATTATTAAAGAGAATTGGCCTTTCTTGGATATTTGCTCCATGTTGACTTCTTGACTGATTATCTATCTGTGGGTGTTTATTTTGGAACGGGCCGAATGTCTCGGCAGATTAATAGGTGCATCTATAGGCGCGACGTCGACCCTCGGCAAGTGCACATTTATTTCTGTTGGATCGGGCCGTCGCCTCGGTATGATTTGCGCATGCTTATATTGCTGCCCGAATTTATTTAAGCTGTTACATGCCTCACTATGGCTCGAGATCATATTGTTAATAATGAAAAGAAACTTTGGAAATTTCCTATGAAGGAATTACGTGTTTACTTGTTTCCTCTATTTGGATAAAAAATCATGTTAGAAAGTAAATCCACTGTTGATATGTGTATTGAGAATAAATAACCGTTGGACCTTTAGAGTGTGTCAAAGTTGACCATCTCGTCGCTACCCCTTCGGGATTAGGCGGGACACTCACCGAGTACACATTGATTACGTACTCATACTACACTTCTGTGCATTTTTGTTGCACAGGTACATGTTATTTTAGCGCCCTGCTGGGCGCAGCAGCACGGACGATTCAAGGACTAGGTGACTTGCAGTATGCAAGGCGGCCCACAGCTTTTAAAGTCCCTTCTAGTAAAAAATGTATTTCCTTTCTGTCCATTGTATTCTGGACGGTATTGCATTGTATTTTTTTATTCTTATCAGTAGATGCTCATGCACTTCTGACACGGTTTTATGGGATGGTTTTAACAGATTTGTTCTAATTATTGTTATTTAAAATTTAATTCAAGTAGTGGACTTTTATTTATGTAAAATAGAAGGGAAAACGAGGAAGTAATTGATAATTTTGTTGGCTGGCCTGACAGAGGTGTCCGGCGCCACCACGACCCTTAGTGGATTTTGGGTCGTGACAAAATGGTATCATAGCACTAGGTTCCCGTCGATCTCACGAGTCATGAGCAAGTCTAGTAGAGTCTCGCGGATCTGTACGGAGACGTCTGTACTTATCCTCGGGAGGCTACAGGGCTGTTAGGAGTACTTCCCTTCGTGATTTCCTTATCGTGCGGTTCGATTCCTTTGAGGCGTATGCCCTTGATTCCTTGCCACTCAATCTTCTGCGATGCAAGTACTTGTTATAAATCGAAACTCGAAGGATTGTAATGGCACTACAAGTGTGGTGCGGGATGATTCGCCCGGTATAGTTGATTGGACTATCATAGTCACATTATGGAGGGATATTCCATTGTTTTAGCTCCGTAACAGATCTTCTGAGAGCCTTGAGGCTAGGCACAGGTTGCCATGATGCTCAGGAGTGATTATTTCCGCAGTGTTATTGTGATGGTAGGGTGTTGCCCATGTGTCGGGGCAGTGAATGAATTGAAGGGAGGTTTACTCAGTGTGCAATCAAAGGGATTCAAAATTTTATCCCCGGCAGGGGAAGGTCAAGCGAACTAAGGGTGGTCAGATGCGGACTAGTAGAAGCAATGAAACGTGGTAGTTGCAAACGTGAAGGAGTTTTTTTTCTTTATTGCGGTACGGTTTTCCTAATTGGACGTATTAAGTATGCTGATGTTATAATCCGCTACAATTCGCCTTTATGACAGGATACTGTGAAATACTATTGAAGATGCAACCGTCAGATATCGCGGGATGCGGTTGTTTAGGATTTAATCAATGTTTCAAATATTGACGGTTCGATAAAGATGACCTTCAAAAGGGTTTAAGCCAGTAGCGATTTGTGGGCTCAAGTTCTATAAAGATGAATTTTACAAAGGTAATAACTGAGCAACAAGAGATGAAAAAGACATGTGGAAAGTGTCAAGCGGAGTTTTAAACTTCTAAAGGGTCAGGCTGAGGAAGCGCAGGCCGAGCAGTTGATTGAAGAAGTGAGTTTGCCCAAAGTGGGAGAGCAGCGGAGCTGCGTAGGGGCTTGGTAATGAGAAAACTATGCACCTTAAGGGAGTCTGGAACGACTTGAGAATACTGGTGCTTGGTTATCGGCGCTTTCAGATCTAATTTGAAGTGGGGATTTCAGCGACGGGAAATGGAAGTCGGTAGAATAACTCGAAGCATAGTGTTGTTATGCGGCAGGAGATTGTGTATGACGGAAATGAGCTTCTTGAAGTGAAGAAAGATGTAGCACTACTTTGAAGCGAAAGGATGTTGTCGCACATTTAATGGATGTCCACGAGGGGTGAATGGACTCGTACAGCTGGAGAGTGAGCTCAAACTTAGGATGGGTTATTGGTGTCGTAGTGATATTACCCCATGCAGCAGCGTTGGAAGGTGTCGGGGAGTGATTTCGACAGGTGGGGTATTCCGATGAGCAAGGTAGCAGTCGCGTGGTTGGCAAGGCTCCTGCGAAGAGTTCTACTGGATATGCAGCAAGGGGAGTTGTTGTGTGAATGGTGTTAATGATTTGGAGAATCCAATTGGGTTTCTACGGTAAGATATCGAGAATGCTAACGATTGTTGGTGCGGAGGTGGATGATGATTCAGAATATGAGAGATGGGGATTTACATGAGAATTCCAAGAATTTGCGGCGAATGGTTGCACAAGGTTTTGTCAACAAGAGATTAATAATAATGGTGAACTTTAGAGTATTGTAATAATGGCTTCAAGCTAAGTGGGAGAGTCCCACCGCTTATGATTTGGACTTCATGGTTAGCTACTTGCGTAGTTCCTGGTTAATAGCATACTGAGGGATTGTCTCAGCTCCAGAAAACTACCATAAGTAGTAAAGATGTTCTATGGTTGGCCTTATGGCCTCATGTTCGAACTTGGGAAAGGATTCGGGATGTGTGCCTTGTATGGAAGCGGGTTTTAAAGGGAGTAATTCTGCTAGGTGCCTCGTCGAGAGGGTACTCATGTGTTATGAGATCTATGTAGCCGATTATATTCGGGACCAAGTCAGAGCAGATGGCTCTCAGTAACGGTCCTAGTGAATTTAAGAGGTAAAGTGTGGTGCCTAATAATGTCGAGTTTATAGGCATAATTGAGGATGAATCTTGGAAAGCAACTGATGAGAAGTGGCACAGAATGTTTCGTGATGGTTGGCTTGTGATGTAGCAATTGGGAAGTACAAAATGGTTCGTAGGGGTTGAGACAACATGGTCTCGCGGTTCAAGGTCACGCAGGATGAGTGTAGATGGAGCGTGTTATGTGTTGAAGAGAATTGGTACTATTTCCAAAGCACTCAAGGATAAATTTGAAGGAAAAGGGGTTGATTAGCCATAGTTGAATTTGGCATGTTGGGATCTGTGATTAGTTCATTCAGCGTGATCAGGTTGTGTGTATGATTTGTGACGGTGCGTATCAGGCTTGTCAGCCGTCGCGATTGTTGTTATCCAGAAGCCTTCTATTTCCAAGGCTCGTTGTGTAGGAGCAGATTCCGAAAAGGGTTATAGTGGCTTGGACCACTACTTGCAGAGTTGCATATTCTACAGTTATGGGGATTTACCCGTGTGTTGCTATGGTTCTCCTGAAGTGAGTAAAGTGCAAGTTCTTATATGACGAAGTGTTGAGATATTAATGATTTCGGAGTTATGATGAAAAATCGTGTTCTATCGTATATTGGCATGTTGGGTGCAGTGAGTAGCGTGGAAATTCAAAGTGAGGATCAAGGTTGCAGTTCGGTATCGACGAGGATGTCACAGGCTCGGATGAGCAAGGAAAGGGTTGAATGATTAGAGTAAATTGGTATTGGCTTCAGAGTCACCTGAGATCGATGTTTTGTGAAAAAGGCTTTGTATCCTGGTTAAGGATTCTTGATCGCTTTTTAGCGTTGGTGCAGTCGGTGGTTTGGATGTGCAGGCCCGTTAATTATTTTGGAAGGTTGTGGGAGCGTGTCCCACAGGAAGATTGTATAAGTGTGACATGTAGTCACTTGATTGATTAGAGATTTAAACCAAGTATGAGGATTTTGGTAATATCATTGATTTGAGAATTTATGCCTGGGGGGCATCTGTTTATTGGGTCATGGACTGCGGAGGTTCACTCCAGTTATGATGGATGTTCTTGTGTGTTATGAGAAGAGGGAAGTTAACATGGACCTTTGAAAGGTCATTGGCCTAGTTGGGCCCTATCAAGATCGGCTTGAGGATTTAAACGTGGAAGTGAGCCTTACGTCAGGCCAATTGTGTTCATTTCAGTAATGCGCTCTTAATGGAAGAGTAGTCGCGGTGTTATTTCATGGTCAGCTATTTCATGTAACGATGTATTGCGCCGTATGAGTTGTGAGATGGCTTGGTAACTTCTTATGTGTTGAGGTTCAGCTCAGCAGTAATGTCATATTAGCAGGATGGCTCTTGAGATTTAGATCATGTATTGCACCTCAATTGTGCTTGAGTTTTGTAGCCTATAGCGCTATATGTGTCCTCAGGGATGGTATTATACACCTTAATATGTCTATGACCGATATTCGGTATTTTGTTATAATGAGCAATATAGCTCGATGTACATCTCCTTTATTGAGTGTTATGATTATTCAGACCGGGTTGCGCGCCGCAACAGTGTGATGTCGAGTCTAGTTTTCTATGTGATATTCCTTTATGTGTTTTGCTTCCTATTTTTTTTCTAGGAAAAGTCCGTATTAGTGCGGGGTTTAGATAATTCCTTCTAGAATTCGATTTCCTGTTTGTGTTGTGTTCGGATTGGTGGCCTATTGGCGCATGGTAGCATCATATGAGATTTTAATGATTTCTGAGGCGGCTTATTGCTTGAGCAGTTGTATCTGATGAGACGAGATCCCTTGATCTAGGATTCTGTGCAATCCAGCTACATGAGGTATGTTATGGAGGTAAGACCATTATTGGGTTCAGAATGAGGTGGAGGCCTTGTCAGGAGTATAGACCTAATGTTTTGTTGACTCGGCGATTGATTATGAATGTCGGTACATATCGTCCGTCATAGCGGTATGGTAAAGGTTAGAGTAAGACCTGTATATGTCATGAGGTGCAATGGGAGCATCGGATCAGTAAGATTTTGGCTAAGTTGATCAGAGGATATTATGGTGGTCCTGTGGATTTAGTGTTGCAAAGTAAGAATTCAGCAAAGTTATGCCGTTGTATTTGAGTACAGCGTGTAGTGATTTATATGGTGATCGTATATTGGAAACATGCCTAGCATAGGATTCCGGATATTGGAATAGGGCTCTAAGGCTTATTTGCTTGAATAAAAGGGAACATTCTCAGAATTTATCGAGCTTATGTCCTCAGCTAAGTCTTGGTAGCACGGGAAGGTGCATGAGGTGCTGAACAGTAATTTTAGACTACCACAGTACAGTTCTTAGTATGTTTAAGTGGGAGAGAATGTAACGATGCGACCCGTCGTTTTGAGTAATAACGCTCCGTTCAGCAGTCGGAGGCCATGAATAGCTTCATTTCAGGTATTATGACTTGTACGCATGGTCGGAATTTAGTTTCGGGAAGTCCGGAGTTGAATTGGAAAGAGAATTCTCATTTCGGAAGCTTAAGTTGAAAGAAATGAACTAGAATTGGAATTTTGAGTAAACGACCTCGGAATCGGGATCTATAGGTTCCAACAGGTTCGTATAATGATTTCGGACTTGGGCGTATGCCGGCACATGTTTTGGATAACCCGGGAGCGTTTTGGCGTCTATTGTGGAAGTTAGCATTTTAGAAGAAAATTTCATAAGTTTGGCTTGGAGTGCATTTCAGTGTTATCGATGTCCGTTTGGGATTTTGAGACTGTCAATAGCTCCGTGCAGTGATTCTGGAGTTGGGGACGCGATCGGAAGTGAATTCGGAGGTCTGTAGACCATTTTGAAGCTATTTGGCTAAAGATAGAAAGTTAAAGGTTTTTGGAGAGTTTGACCGGGGGGTTGACTTTTTGATATCGGGGTCGGAATTAAATTCCGGAAGTTGGAGTAGGTCCGTAATGTCAAATATGACTTGCGTGCAAAATTTGAGGTCAATCGGACGTGTTTTGATAGGTTTAAACATTGAAAATAGAAGTTGGAAAGTTCAAAGTTCATAAAGAGTGGATTGGGGTGTAATTCATGGTTTTAGTGTTGTTTGTTATGATTTGAAGCCTCGAGCAAATTCGGAATGTGTTTTGGGACTAGTTGGTATGATTGGTCGGGGTCCCGGGGACCTCGGGTGGATTCCGGGTGGTTAACGGATCAAAAATGGAATTTTGGAAGGCTGAAGGATGCTGCTTCTTTCATAACCGCATCTGCGGTTCTTGGACCGCAGAAGTGGTACCGCAGATGCGGTCGAAATATCATAGAAACGGAAGGGGCCAGGCAAAAGGAAAAATCACAGAAGCGGCCTAGGGATCGCAGAAGCGGCCCAGGGACCACAGAAGCGGTTCCTCTTAAGCGGCCCCCAGACCGCAGAAGCGGTCAGCCCCCTCAAGCCCAAAACCGCAGAAGCGGATAGAAACTCGCAGAAGCGACATCCGCAGAAGGGAAAATTGCTGAAGGTAGAAGGGTTATTTTAAAGTCGGGATCTATTCATTCCACTCATTTTCTTCACTTCATTTGGCGATTTTTGGAGGGTTCAAAGGAGGGTCTTCTTCAACAATGTTAAGGTAAGTTATTTCCACCCATTATGAGCTAAATACATTGATTATGTATGGATTAGGGCATGAGAATTAGAGTAAATATTGGGGTTGTAGTTGGAAACCTAGAAAATTATAATCTTGGATTTTAGCCACGATTTTGAGTATGGAATTAGGAGAAAAATCATATATTTGAGTTCCTAAGGTCATGGGTAACCTTTGTCTTCGAGAAATTTTAGATTCCGGGCACGTAGGCCCGAGGGCATTTTGGTTATTTCACTAAACGGAGTTGGGAACTTGTATAATCTGAATTGTTAACAAGTATTTGATTATATTCTCGTCAGTTTATCGTTAATTGGTTAGTTTTGGTGCATTTTGCATTTGTTTAAGCTTTCGGAAGGATGTAGAATGCCGATTGCGAGTCTTCGGAGCGAGGTGAGTCTCATTTCTAATCTTGTGAGGGGGAAATTTACCCCATAGGTGAAGTGAATGATTATGTGCTCCTATTTGTGGGGCTACGTACGCACGAGGTGACGAGAGTCCGTGCGTAGCTACTATTATGCTATTGTTCGGGTAGTCTAGGACCTGAAAGCATGTTATATTCGAATTAAATGTGAACCCTTTGATGGCTTGAATTGCTTAAATCAGATTAAATTTAAAAACGGATTTCTACAAAGACTTAAGCTTTATTTTCTCGAAAAATATTAAAGAGAATTGGCCTTTCTAGGATATTTGCTCCATGTTAACTTCTTGACTGATTATCTGTCTGTGGGTGTTTATTTTGGAATGGGCCGAATGCCTCGGTAGAATAATAGATGCATCTATAGGCGCGCCGTCGACCCTCGACAAGTGCATATTTATTTCTGTTGGATCGGACCGTCGCCTCGGTATGATTTGCGCATGCTTATATTGCTGTCCGAATTTATTTAAGCTGTTACATGCCTCACTATGGCTCGAAATCATATTGTTAATAATGAAAAGAAACTTTGGAAATTTCCTATGAAGGAATTACGTGTTTACTTGTTTCCTCTATTTGGATAAAAAATCATGTTATAAAGTAAATCTACTATTGGTATGTATATTGAGAATAAATAACCGTTGGACCTTTAGAGTGTGTCAAAGTTGACCATCTCGTCTCTACCCCTTTGGGATTAGGCGGGACACTCACTGAGTACACGTTGATTACATACTTATACTACACTTCTGTGCATTTTTGTTGCACAGGTATATGTTATTTTAGCGGCCTGCTGGGCGCAGCAGCACGGACGATTCGGGGACTAGGTGAGTTTCAGTATGCAAGGCGGCCCGCAGCTTTTAAAGTCCCTTCTAGTAAAAAATGTATTTCCTTTCTGTCTATTGTATTCCGGACGGATATTTCATTGTAATTTTTTTATTCTTATCAGTAGATGCTCATGCACTTATGTCACCGGATTTCTAGGATGGTTTTAACGGATTTGTTCTAATTGTTGTTATTTAAAATTTAATTCAAGTAGTGAAATTTTATTTATGTAAAATAGAAGGGAAAACCTTAGATTTTCATAAGTATCAAAAGAGGAAGTAATTGATAATTTTGTTGGCTGGCCTGTCGGAGGTGTCCGGCGCCACCACTACCCTTAGTGAATTTTGGGTCGTGACAGCAGGAGTATATTGTATGTGTACTAGTAGGATTAGTGGTATTTATTAAGGAATTATACATAAATTTGACTGAGAATATACCATTTTCTGTTAAGCCCCAATATATTTTATCACAAGTTACGGGTGCAATTGGTATATAAATATCAGTGATTGAGGATTGTAGATATATCGGTAAGGTGAAAGGTAATGTGTCTAAATGCCACATATGATTGTAATAATAATTTGAAACTAATTTTATTTTCTCATGTTGAGGTAGAGGTCCATTAATATAGTTATGAATTATGAAATTTTGATTGATCCAAGTATCGTTCCAAAACTTGACATGTTATCCCGTCATAAGATTTCATTTATAACGTAAGTAACAGTAGGACCATCCTTTCATAATATTATGCCAAGTAGAGAAAACTTGTATTTTTATCAAATATTGCGGGCGTAAATAGATATGTAATAGCACTTGTGATCACATCTAGCGTGGATTTTTAAACAATATTCATGCAAGACTTGCATGTAATGCCTGGTTTTTAGTACTTAGGTTTTGTATTCCTAAGCCCCCTTTGTCTATAGGTTGTGTGATTGTAGACCACTTAATTAGATGAAGTTTTTCCTTCTGTGGCATTGTGCACCAGAAAAAATTACGTTGATATCGATTTAGATAGCTTAGTATATAAGCAAGAATTTTAATATATTGCATCAAGTGATTAGGAAGGTGGTTTAAAGTTGATTTAATTAAAGTAGTCCTTCCTGCCTTTGATAGAAAATTTATTTTCCAACCTGCTAATTTGTTTTTGAAATTGTCTATTAAGAATTGGTAGTCCCTTTTTGAAGGTTGATTTATAAAAATAGGGAATCCTAAGTACTTTCCAAAACTTTTTCCTTCATTCATGTAGAATAATTGTAGAGTAGTGTGTCTTGTATTGGGTTTGCAATTCTTAGAAAAATAAATTTTTGATTTCTCAAAATTTATAGTTTGGCCAGATTGATGTGTAAACTGAGTGATAGTATTAACAATTGATTGATAAGTATTAGCCGTAATTTTTTATGTGAGAATAATATCATCAACAAATAATAAATGAGATAGTTGTGGTCCTTTTTGAAAGTGAAATTGGTATCAGTGCCCGATAACTAGTTGGTACGTTCTAATAAAAAGAAGACAAGAGAACAAATTAAGTGGAAAACAAAACTACAATTTATTTAGATTTATTTAATCCATAATGGATTCAAATCAACTATTGTATTTATTTTTCTTGACAGCATTTCTAGGCATAGAATAAATAGATAAGGTGATAAAGGGTCGCCCTGTCTAATGCCTCTTTTGGGTGTGAAATATTCCGTTGGGTTACCATTAATTAAAATTAAAGTGAAAGTAGTAGTAATGCAAGACATAATTAATTTAGTAATATTTTTAGAAAAATTTAAGGTGACTAATGTGTTATAAATGAAAGACCATTCTAATTTCTCGAATTCTTTTTCCAGATGCAGCTGGAGAAGCATACTTAAATTATTACCTTTCATTTTTTGAAATTTGTTAATGATATCTTGTAGAATTAGAGCATTATCAGCAGCTCTTTTATTTTTCTGGAAACTGGATTGTGTGGGATGAATAATATGTTCCAATATTTATTTTAATCTGTTTATAATTATTTTTGTAATAATCTTGTAAATAATATTACAAAGCCTAATAGGTTTGTATTGTGATATTGTTGAAGCAATATTATTTTTCGAAATTAGACATATGAAAGTTGTATTAATAGAATGATCAATTTGGCAACAAGAAAAACTTTATGGCAAAAATATTTAACGGAGTCACCTATGGTGTCCCATTATTTTTGGTAAAAGATAGGGTGAAGACCATCTGGTCCAGGTACTTTCAGAGGTTGTAAAGAATTTATTGTATTTATAATTTCATAATCTTGTAAGGGTTTTGTTATGCAATTCTGATCATTACTTGTTAGAACATTAAAAGGAAGTAAATTATTTTCTGAATAAGAAATAGTTTTTTGAGTTGTGAATAGATTCTGGTAATACTGTGTAATATTATCCTGGATTTTGATGAGGATTCGTTATCCAATTTCCCCCATGATCTTGAATAGCAGTTACTCTATTATATCTTCTACGATTTATAGTCGTTAGGTGGAATTTTTTTTGTATTTGCATCACCATTACTTAACCAGTCAATGCGGGACTTTAACTTTCAAAAATCCTCTTCAAGCCTTAGTATTTTATTAAATTCCATTGTTAAAAGGTGTTCCAGGTTATGCAAGAAGGTGCTAGTTGGATAATGGATAGAAGACTGAAGACCACCTAAACGAGCAAGTATTTTCCTTTTCCTTTTAAAAATATTGCCAAAAGTTATTGTATTCCATTCTTGCACTATATTAGTAAAATGATTTATAGCAAGTAGTAATTGTAAGTTAACTGTCCATGCTTGTTTAATAATAGAAGTGAAGGCAGGGTCTGTAGTAAAACATTTTTGACGAGGTAGTGGACAGTAATGTAGTTCTAGTTTAATGGGACAGTGATCTGAGTGGGTACATGAGATGTGTGTCACAAGTGCCTCTGGGTATTGATTTAGCCAATCATAGTTAGCTACAATACGATCAATATGTTGAAGTATGTTAACATTGTTGTGCCTCCCATTAGTCCATTTATAACGACTTCCTTTATATTCTAAATCAGTTAAATGGCAATAATTTAGATAGTCTATTAATTTATTTGGACGTGAATTATTAATAGGAAGTCCTCCAAATTTATCAGCTGCATGAGTTATTTCATTGTAGTCTCCCCCTATGATCCATGGGCCTTTGTAATGATCATACACACACGTTATATTTTCCCATAAAGACAGTCTATTAGCCAAATCAGTACTAGCATATATGGCAGTAAATAAGAATTTAAAAGGAAAAGGGTGCACCTGAATGTGACAATGGATTTATTGTACAGTAGTTGCCACTGGTTCGACACTAAGAATATTTGATTGCCATAATATGATGATTCCTCCATACTATCCTATGGCAACTACCTCTATCATTCTAGTGAAGTTGAAGTCTTCCTTCAAATTTTGGTGGCTTTGATAGTGTATTTCCAAGAGAACAACCAAAAATGGCCTATTGTAATCAAGTAGTGAACAGAAGTTTCTTCTTAAATCAGTTGAATGAGCTCCTGTGCAATTCCAAATTATGAAATTTATATGGTTATTGACTGGGTCGAGCATTTGATTGCTCCTTGTGTTCCTCTAATTACTACTGATCTCTACTGGACGAAGACGGAATGTGGGAAGTAGAAGCATTGCATACTTGCCCACATTTGGGTTTGTTCTGTGCCTTAGTTGAAAAGATATTATCATTAGGTTTGTAGGACACCTTATGCATATTTTTCTTTCGTATTCCTCCTTCCGGAAAAATACCTTGATTCCCGAGCCATGCATGAATTAGACGTGTTTCCCTATTGTAGACGACTGCTGCTTTGAATTCTACCAAAATATTCATGTCTTGTTCGAGTGGATTGGGATAGTGTGATGGTGACTGGGATGGTGATGGAGTGGGAGTTGTAGGTATTATTGGTTCCAATAGTGGTATATGTGGTTGTGGAAACTTGTATGGTTGAATCCAAGGTGTGGTAGGAATTGGAGTGGGATAGAATGGCATTTGAAGAAGATGTGGGTGAAGGTGAGTGAGATCCCAATATGGTTTTGGGAGATTGAGAGGATGGTATGGTGCAAGATGAGGTGCTTGTATCATCGACCAATGGTATCTTCCAAATATACCCGTCCCTAGTTGCATTCCCTCCGCTACTATTTATGCAAGATCCTTTGGATTGTTGATTAGAATTGTCACCTCTTGGTGATTTACCTCCATTGTAAAGGTTACGGCATGGTTCTAAAGTCCTATCTCGAGCTAACATGCCGGAGTTGGTGGTGCCTGGGCAATGTAGATGATTGCGTTGGGTTTCATGATCATATGTGAGGGAGAAATAGAGTAGGGAGTTTGATGGTGTTGTAGCTGGTGGATGTTCTGCCTGATTGGGTTGTTGTGTGGTCTTCGTAACTAATTGATATTGTGTGGAAATATCTTGTAAATTGAGAAAAAAAATTGAACGACTGATTGATTGAATTTGTTCCGGATTTGAACAATGAAGTAGAGAAGAAATAATCTGAGTGATTGATATGGGCGGCTTGATTGATAGAGTTGGAGATGGTATGTTTGATGGAGTTGTAGAAGTATTAGTGGAGATATAATGATGAGTTATTTTTATGGGAGCTATAGTAGGGTTTGTGGAGGTCGATGGTGTAATGGTAAGCAGACTAAGTGAAGTTTTGTTTTTATTGGATGAATTTTGTAATAGGTTATCTTGGGTTGCTGAGTAAGTTGTATTTGAGTAGTGTATTGTGTCTTGCATGTGAGGAGGGGTAACGTGTCCTTTTGCATGTATTGTGATAGGTGTTGGAGGTTGGTATTTTTCTAATTGGGCCGACTGAATTGTTGGTTGTATGGATACTTGAGTGGTAATTATAGGGTTTGAAGAGGAACTTTATTGCGGATTATTTAGGAAGTTATCATTATTTGTGTCATTTATAAAAAGCTTAGAAAATTTATTATTATTAAGAGAAGGTGATGGTTGTATAGTTTGATTTATATTAGGATTAATAGGAGTGGTAATATGATTAATAGATAAATCGGTAAAAAGAAGAGTATTAGGAGTAGTTATCATGTCTATGTCATCAACATGCATACCTAATTGTCTTGCAGGATTTGCCAACGAATATGGCATTTTTTTTGGAGTTGATTTCCTTTGTAGTAGTTTAATTTCCTTATTGTCTTATTGAAAAATTGAATAGACTTCCATTCGTCAATAGTGGGTAATTTTGTGGTAGTGGTATTAGGGTTAGTGTTGGTAGCTTGGTTCAGTGTAGAGATATCAGGATTATTTGCTTTGGTTTGATAAGTACAAACTGTTTGATTATGACCCATCCGACCATACTTAATACATAGCAAATTTAATCCTTCATACAAGATAATTTACTTATGATTTCCAATATAAATATGAGTACGTAATGGTTGATCCAATTGTACTTCAACAAACAATCTTGCATATCTTCCTCTTGTTGTTGAAGATGTACAAGAATCAACGGTTAATAATTTCCCAATTTTGCTTCCCAGTTTTGGTGATATCTGGAAATCATAAAATTCAATTGGTAATTCAGGTAAACGTAACCAAATAGTACAGTAATTAATTTTTGTTTCGGAAGCCATGATTTGGTTCACATTGATGAACGGAAAGAAAATGATTTAATATAAACCAAGGTCCATCCTTTATAGCATGAGCCTTATTTTCCTCTTTCTGAAATTTAAGAAGGAAAAAATCTGATCCCAAATCTATAAGTGGAAGATTTTCAATTGGTTTCCATAAGGCATATATTTTTTGCCTAAGTAGTTGATGTCCAACCTTTCGACCATACAACTTTATAATAACTGCATATTGCCATGGTTTGTAAATTCTTGCTTTTTCTTCAAGAGATAGAGGAATGAAAATGGTTGGGTTTGTGGGTACTTCCATTTCATCATTAAACACCAAAGGAAAGTGTAACGGATCATTTAGGGTAGATATTGAAGGTGACATATTATTGGAGAGTAAGGTAGTGAGGTATGGTTTATGGATGAATTGAGATGGAGTTACTAAATTATCAACTGTGTCAATAATCATATTGTTATCTGAAGTGATGAAGGAGGTAGTTTGTGATGGTTGTGATGATGGTGAATCTAAAGTTATTGGGATATCGGGTGGTTTGGGTGGTAAGCAAGGTGGAGGTTCATATGGTGGAGAGTTCATATTAGAGAGCACTTTTTTTTTCAAACTCAATGTAATGGCTGTTAATAGTATGAATTAAATTTTAGCTTCTTCTTATTTATTTAAGTCAAATAATTTATGGCATATTCGCTTAGGATATGTCAATTATAAAACCTTGCAGAAGTTAACTAATTTAGAAGTATTGCCAAAATTCGAGTGTAATAAATCGAAATGTCAAATATGCGTTGAATCTATGTTTGTAAAACATCCTTATAAGTCTATTGAAAGGAATTCAGATTCTTTAGACTTAATTCATACTGACATTTACGATATGAAGTCGACACCATCTCGAGGTGGAAAAAATTATTTTATTATTTTTATTGACGATTAAATTAGATATTGTTATGTTTATTTGCTTAATAGTAAGGATGAAGCAATTGAAGCATTTAAGCAATACAGGAATGAAGTGGAGAATCAATTGAATAAAAATAACAAAATGATTAGAAGTGATAGAGGTGGAGAATATGAATCTTCATTTGCAGAAATATGTTCGGAATATGGAATTATCCATCAAACTACTGCACACAATTATAAAATCTTGCGGAAGTTAATTAATTTAGATGTATTGCCTAAATTCGAGTCTAATAAATCGAAATATCAAATATGTGATTAATCTAAGTTTGTAAATCATCATTATAAGTATGTTGAAAGGAATTAAAATCCTTTAGATTTAATTCATACTGACATTTGCGATATGAAGTCGACATCATCTCGAGGTGGAAAAAAGTATTTTATTACTTTTATTGACAATTGCACTTGATATTGTTATGTTTATTTTCTTATAGTAAGGATGAAGCAATTGAAGAATTTAAGCAATAGAAGAATGAAGTGGAGAATCAATTGAATAAAAAGATCAAAATGATTAGAAGTGATAGAGGTGGAGAATATGAATCTCCGTTTGCAGAAATATATTCGGAATATGGAATTATCCATCAAACTATTGCTCCTTACACACCTCAATCCAATGGAATTGCGGAAAGAAAAAATCAGACATTAATGGAAATGATGAATTCTTTATTAATAAGTTCTGGATTACCACAGAGTTTGTGGGGGGAAGATCTCCTTACAGCTAACCGAATACTCAACAGAGTACCCCACAACAAAACGCAATCTATTTCATATAAAAAATAGAAAGGAAGAAAACCCAATTTGTAATATTTCAAAGTGTGGGGGTGTCTAGCAAAGGTACAAGTTCCTTTACCTAAAAGGGTTAAAATTGGACCCAAAACAGTAGATTGCATTTTCTTTGGATATGCTACAAACAGTAAAGCATGTCGGTTTTTGGTTCATAAATCCAATAATCTCGAGATTCATGTTAATACGGTAATGAAATCAGATCATGCTGAATTCTTTGAAAGCATCTATCCGTATAAAACTGAATGCTAGTCGTTAAGTGAAAGACCTAAACGACCTCAGGAAGAACCAACGGAAAATACTTCAAGTATAGAAGATCCAAGGCGTAGCAAACATCAAAGAATATCTACATCATTTGGACCAGATTTTGTAACATTCTTGCTTGAAAATGAGCTTCAAACTTTTAAAACAGCTATGTCTTCTTCAGATTCAGCATTTTGGAAAGAGGCAGTCAATAGTGAGATTCAATCAATTTTAGATAACTATACATGAGAATTGGTTGATCTTCCTCTAGGAAATAAGTCTTTAGGTTTGAAATGGATATTTAAACGAAAAATTAAAGCTGGTGGCACTATTGACAAATATAAGGCAAGACTTGTTATCAAAGGTTATAGACAAAATGAAGGCCTTGAATACTTTGACACTTACTCGCTAGTAAAAAGGATAACATCTATTAGGGTGTTAGTGGCACTAGCGGCGTGTATGGTCTTGAAATCCATCAAATGGATGTTAAAATAACTTTCTTAAATGGAGAATTGAAGGAAGAGATTTACATGGAACAATCTGAGGGTTTTGTGTTTTCAGGTAAAGAAAAGAAAGTGTATAAACTTGTTAAGTCGCTTTATGGACTTAAACAAGCAGCCAAACAATGACATGGAAAATTTGACCAAATAATGTTGGCAAATGGATTTAAAATCAACGAGTGTGACAAATGTGTTTACATTAAAAATACTCCAAGTTATGAAGTCATTGTTCGTTTATATGTTGATGACATGTTGATAATAAGCAAAAGTATGGCAGATATAAATAATACAAAGCGCATGTTGGAAAGCAAATTCGACATGAAAGACTAAGTAGTTGTTGATGTGATCTTAGGAATCAGAATTCACAAGACTCCACAAGGTCTAGCATTATCACAATCTCACTAAATTGAAAAGGTACTTGACAAGTTCAAGCATTTGGATTTCAAAAGTACCAAGACTCCAATTGACGTGAGTTATGCACTTCAAAAGAATGAAGGTGAAAGTGACTCACAACTGAACTATGCAAGAGTATTAGGAAGTTTGATGCATATCATGAATTGTACGCGACCAGATATAGAATGTGCCATTAGCAAACTTAGTCGATTTACAAGTAACCCTAATCAAATACATTGGATGGTAATGGAACAAGTTTTGGGGTATCTGAAACATACCCAAAATTATGCTTTGCATTATAACAAATATCCTTCCGTGGTCGAGGGATATAGTGATACAAATTGGATCACCGGATCATCTGAAATTAAATCCATGAGTGGATATGTTTTCACAATTGGGGGTGGAGCAGCGTCTTGGAAATCATCCAAACAAACGTGCAGCGCCCGTTCTACAATGGAATCTAAATTCATAGCTTCACATAAGGCCGGTGAAGAAGTTGAATGGCTTCGGAATTTCTTGGAAGATATTCCATTTTGTCCCAAACCTTCGGCACCTATTTGTATACATTGTGATATTCAGGCGACAATAGGTAGGGCAGGGAGCGTTATGTATAATAAAAAGTCTCGTCATATTCGACGGAGACACAATACCGTTGGACAACTACTCTCTAGTGGTGTTATCACAATTGACTACGTAAAGTCAAATGCAACGTGTCAGATCCACTTACAAAAGGCTTATCTAGAGAGGCAGTTGAAAAATCATCAAAGGGAATGGCGTTAAAGGCCTAGAACAAGTCATCATGGCGGTAACTTTACGTAGCAGACTAGAGATCCCAAGAGCTAGGTTCAAAGAGATCAAACAAAGTTATGAATGAAGGTTCAAAATTTTCAAATAACTCAACCCATTCTCGTGATGAAGAGAATGTTCAAAAAACAAGGTAAAGCATTAAGGCTTTTTAATTAGTCAATAAAGCTTAAAGCTTTTTAATGATTTGCTAAGTCTGGCAGGATATGACCAGATAGTGTATCTTTAGTATTACACGCTTAGGAATTATCTATGTGAGTGTGAAGTGTAAGCCGCTTCAAGGAGAATGAAAATAGAGGCCGATTCTATAAGCACTCATGAAACCAGGCGGTGTTCATGGCTAAAACGAACACAATCGTGAGAACCATAGATGGTTAAGGATTGATTGCGTGGCTAATGTTGTCTAGGTATACAACAAAGCTCGATGGTTCAAAGATAACAAATCTACCTATTGATCGAGTATAACCGGTATAAGTTTACTACGGAAAGTTCAAAGGGAAACCTACTTATCCAGATGCAATTAATTCTTGCATGTAAAACACACACACGTCCATGCATTCCTTTAAGTTTATAGCAATTCCCCATTCATGTGGGGGATTGTTGGGTTTTATTATTATTTATTAATAATAAAAGAGGTGTGAATGGAAAATGGTGGGAAAAGAAATGGAAGGAAATGAAATTTTGAATGAGTTCATTTTACTAAAGCACTTTTTCCCTCATTGGTAGAAGGAAAGAAAATATTTGTGTATATATAGAGAAGCTCATCTTTTAGCTCTTAAAGAGTTAAGAAGAAGGCAAGCCTCGCACCGTCATCATCGTCGCTCGCTCGGCTTGGCTTCGGCTTTGGCTTCGGATTTGGATTTGGATCGATTAATTGATTAATCTTTTTGGACAAAATTCTTTTAAATATTTAATTAATTAATGAAAATTCAATCCGAAATAACCCATGACCCGCGACCCGGTCTGCTTCGGCCCATTTTCTTTCCCCAATTATTTTAAATCAGTTTTAATCTTCCCGCAATATTTCCAATAGCTACGGCTGATCTAAAACAATGTCAAACCTGTTCCGACAGTTATGGCTGTTCTGAAAGGTTGAAAACCTTTTCAGAAACAGTACCAAATTGGCTACAAATTTCCTTCAAATCCCAGAATATTTACTTATGAAATTTTCTGATAATCTTTTTCTTCTTCTGCACAAAAATTCCAGTGTGTTTTACAGCCTTCAAGTGGTTCGTTGTTCATCGGCGTTTTTGGTACCAACACTCCGGTGAGTTAAATCGTTCTATCCTGGGAGGATATGTTCCAGAACCTCAGGTACTTGAGGGGAATAATTTCCTTAAGAACATACTGTGTATTCAGTGGGCACGATTTGTTCCTATACCGTTTTCAAAATTTATTGTCATGAGCCTAAACCCGGACACGATCGGATAGGGCCTCTCATAAAGATAAGGCCAGCCGACACTTACCCATTTCAGTTTTAAGGAGTTAACAATGAGAATTAAGTCTAAAACATGACAAATAATCCATCATTTAAGCAGTCAATTGTACAAATATGCGGAAGAACAACCTAACACAGCCCGATACTGGGGTGTCACTAGTCACGAGCATCTATCAATCCTAACACAAGTCTGAAAAGTCTATAAGCTATTGCAAATGTCTGTTAAAGAGGTGGAAATGAGATAAAGGGGGAGAAACAAATCCGCCCCTCAGGCAATATCTCATAAACTATACCAGCCCCTCGGGCTATAACTCACATCACTATGGGTACCCGCGATTACTGGTGGTGTGCAGACTCCTGGAGGGACCCCTTACGGCCTAAGCGCAATATAAATCCATCTCGTGGCAACATCACTAGGCTCTCGGCATCATATCAACAAGCCACCTCGTGGCATAAATATCTCAGGCCCTCGAACTCATAATCATAATCAAATGTTACCTCACAACATAGGCCCTCGGACTTACTCAGTCAAAATAATCCTTACAAGCCACTCGAGCAATAGTAAAACATGGTTCTCAGCCCAAAATATCGTTTAAAGATCATTTAAGTGTTAAAGCAGAGTAAACATGACTGAGTTATGAAAACAATGTAATATAGCATGACTAAGTTCAAGTATAAAGTCAAAAGAGTGAGTAAATATCAATAAAAATCCCCTAAGGGTTCAAATAATTGGCACGAGGCCCAAATATGGCATCCAGCCCAAAACATGATGTTCACAAATAGATTTCAGTCAACTACGCAGTAAAATAGTCATTTGGGACAGACTAAGTCACAATCCCCAATAGTGTACGACCCCACGCTTGTCATCAAGCGTGTGCTTCACCTCAATATAGCACAACGATGTGTAAATCTAGGATTTCATACCCTCAGGACAATATTTACAATCGTTACTCACCTCAATCTGGTCAAATCTCTAGCCCGCGACGCTTTTGCCTCTCAAATCGGCCTCCACTCGCACTAAATCTATCCAATATCATTACAATGGCGTCAAAATATGCTAAGGTAACGAAGACCAAGAGAAAACTAATCAATTTATAGCATAAATCCCGAAATTACCAAAACCCGACCTCCGGGCCCACGTCTCGGAATTCGATAAAATTAACATAAATAGATTCCTTATCTCCCCACGAGTTCATACATGTCAAAAGTTCTGAAATCCGACTACCAATGGTCCTTGAAATCCTCAATCAAAGGCCTAAGTTTCTAAGCCCTAGTTTCCAAAACTTTAACCCTTAAATTCCATTAATTATAGCTCTAATCCGTGAAATAATACCATAGGAACGAGTTTTAGGTCCAAAGTCCTTACCTCAATGAAGTCTCCTTGAATTCTTTCTTCAAAATGGTCCAAAAAACTCCAAAGCTGACTTAGAAATGCTGAAATAGTTCACAAATCGCGAAGGAAAAAACTTGTACATTTTGACCCAGACATTCTCACATCTCCGGTCATTCCACCGCATTTGCGGTACCACTTTTGTCGTCAAAGAGCTGCTTCTGCGGTTATTAACTTAAACATCCAAAATCGCATCTACGATGCTCACTCCACGTCTGCGGCCTCGCAGGTACGGTTACCCAACCGCTTCTCCACTCACAACCTAACTCACCTTCTTCCGCTTCTGCGATCTTCTTCCTCACATCTGTGGTCCTCAATCCGCAGGTGCGGAAATACAAGGAGCAGAAAAATCTGTAGCTTCATCAAAATCTCAAACTCTCCGTCAACCATTCGAAATCACCCCGAGGCCCCCGGGACCTCAACCAAAAACACCAATATATCCCAAAACCTTATTCAAACTTATACCAATCTTCAAAACACCTCAAACAACACCGAATCAACCAAAACACATCGGATTCAAGCCTAAGTCTCAAAAATCTTCTGAATTTCGCTTTTTATGAAAAGCCCAACCAAATCACGTCTGAATGGACTAAAATGTTTCACACACATCCCAAATGACACCACGAAACTACTGCAACTCTCGAAATTCCATTCCGTTCCCTGTATCAAAATATCACCTACCAACTAGAAATCGCCAAAATACCAATTTCGCCAATTCAAACCTAAATCTACTCCAAACCTCCAAAACTCATTCCGATCACGATCTTAAGTCCCAAATCACCTCTCGGAGGTATTCAAACCATAGGAACTCATATCCAAGCTTTCTAATACATAAGTCAACATCCGGTTGACTTTTCCAACTTAAGCTTCCTAAAAAGAGACTGAGTGTCTCAAACCCTTCCAATCCTTTCCGAACCTGAGCCAACCAACCTGATCACATATAGAACTGATAAACAAACAAAAAAATAAGCAAAAATGGGGAAAACGGAGCGGTAACTCATGAGAAGACTGTCCGAGTCGTCACATCCTCCCCAACTTAAACAAACGTTAGTCCTCGAACGAGTCAAGAAATATACCTGAAGCCTCAAACAGGTGAGGATATATGCTCTACATCTCCCGCTTGGTCTCCCAGGTAGCCTCCTGTCACGACCCTAAACCCGGAACCGGTCGTGATGGCACCTTTTGTGAAGACAAGGCCAGTCAACACATTCTCATTCAATTTTAAGCAATTAAACAATACGAATTAAGTCTAAAACATGGTAAATAATCCCAAAGTATAAGCAATGAACATTACAATTTGCGAAAATAAACCCAACACAACCCGATACCGGGGTGTCACTAGTCATGAGCAACTATCAATACGTTACAAGTATTAAATGCCTACTAAACCATCACATAATAAGTGATAAAGAGATACAAATGAGATAAAGGTGGAGACACATGGGACTGCGGACGCTAAACAACTACCTCGTGGACTCAGAAGTTTGCCGGGAGCTCTCAACTCGCGCTAGCAGGATCAGATACACCTGAATCTGCACACAGAGTGCAGGGAGTAAAGTAAGTACTCCAACTCAGTGAGTAATAATCATAAATAAACAGTTGAGATATATGAAAACATGTAAGGCACATTACAGGCTTTAATGAAGCAGTAAAACCAGTAGTGAACCAGTAAAGATAGGTTAAATCATATAAGTTCAGTTTAAACTTCATGAAATGCCTTTTCAACAATTAATATGTAAATGATAGACAAATAAGAACGATAAACACATAAAGGTTCACGCTTCGGGCACAATGTCAACAAATCCTCCCCTCGGGTAATATCTCAGAACAATACCAGCCCTTCGGGCTACATCTAACATCACAATGGGTACCCGCGATCACTGGGGGTGTGCATACTCCTGGAGGCGCCCCTTACGGCCCAAGAACAATATCAAGCCATCTCGTGGCATCATCACTAGGCTCTGGGCATCATATCAACTAGCCACCTTGTGGAGTACATATCTCAGGCCCTCGGTCTCATAATCATAATCAAATGTTTTCTCACAACATAGGCCCTCGGCCTTATTGAGTCAAAAATCCTCCCAAGCCACTCGGGCAATAGTAAAACATGATTCTCATCCCAAAATATCAATTAATAGATCATGTAAGTGTTAAAGCATAGTAAACGTGGCTGAGTTATGAAAATAGTGGAATATAACATGACTGAGTTCAAGTATAAAGTCAAAACAGTGAGGAAATATCAATAAAAATCCCCTAAGGGTTCAAATAGTTGGCACGAGGCCCAAATATAACATTCACCCCAAAACATGATAATAGCAAATAGATTTCAGTCAAATACGCGGTAAAATAGTCATTCAGGGCGGACTAAGTCACGATCCCCAATACTGCACGACCCCACGCTCGTCATCAAGCATGTGCCTCACCTCAATATAGAACAACAATGTGCAATATAGGGTTTCATACCCTCACGACATCATTTACAACCATTACTCATCTCAATCGGGTCAAATCTCTAGCCCGCGAAGCCTTTGCCCCTCGAATCGGCCTCCACTTGCATCGAATCTATCCAAAATCAGAATCACGACGTTATAATATTCTAAGTTTAAAAACACCCCGAACACCTCCGAAAACACACCCGATCCCTCGGGGCTCCTAACCAACCACACACACTAACTCAACAATAACCTACGAACTTAACCGTGCGATCAAATCGCCAAAATAACATCATAAACGAGGAATCAAACCTCAAAATCATCACTTTTTCATCAAACTTCAAATTTTAGATATTTAGGTCCGAAACACGTCAAATGACGTCCGATTTCAACCAAATTTCACAGAAAGCGCTTAAACCATATACAAGACTTGTACCGAGCGTCGTAACCAAAATACGAGCCCGATACCACAGTCTTTTAAAAAAATTTCTCTGGCTCTAGACCTCGGAATTCGACTCCGGCACATGCCCGAGCTCCATATTTGTCTACGGACCCTCCGGGATCGTCAAATCACGGGTCCGGGTCTGTTTACCAAAAATGTTGACCGAAGTCAACTTTAATAATTTAAAGCCATATTTTGAAAATTTTCACAGAATTTAACATATAATCTTTCCAGCTACGCGCCCGGACTACGCACGCAAATCGAGGAAACTAAAGGTGAGGTTTTCAAGTACTCGGAAGCACGGAAAAAAGAGAGAAATCCAGTGATGACCCTTTGGGTCATCACATTCTCCACCTCTAAAACAACCGTTCGTCCTTGAACGGATAAAAGAAAGAAGTACCTGAGTCGGGAAATAGATAAGGATAGAGGCTCCGCATATCAGACTCGCACTCCCAGGTCGATGCCTCAGGAGGCTGACCTCTCCACTAGACACGCACCGAAGGAAAACTCTTCGACCTTAATTGTCAAACCTGCCGATCTAGGATAGCTACCGGCTCCTCCTCGTAAGACAGATCCTTGTCCAACTGGATAGTGATGAAATCTAACACGTGGGCTGGATCGTCATGATACCTTTGAAGCATGGACACATGAAACACTGGATGCACGGCTGATAAGCTGGGTGGCAAGGAAAGACTGTAAGCCACCTCTCCCACACGATCGAGAATCTCAAATGGGCCAATGAACCTAGGGCTAAGCTTGCCCTTCTTCCCAAATCCCATCACGCCTTTCATAGGCGATACACGGAGCAATACTCGCTCACCAACCATGAAAGCTACATCTCGAACCTTGCGATCCGCATAACTCTTTTGTCGCGACTGAGCCGAACGAAGCCTGTCCTGAATGATCTTGACCTTATCCAAGTCCTCCTAAACTAAATCTGTACCCAATAACCGAGCCTCTCCCGGCTCAAACCATCCGACTGGAGACCAACATCGCCTACCATACAATGCTTCATATGGAGCCATCTAAATGCTGGACTGGTAGCTGTTGTTGTAGGCGAACTCTCTAAAGGTAAAAACTGGTCCCACGAGCCTCCAAAATCAATGACACAGGCTCGGAGCATATCCTCCAATATCTGAATAGCCTTCTCGGACTGGCCGTCCATCTGAAGATGGAAAGCTGTGCTCAACTGAACCTGGGTGCCTAAGTCTTGCTGAACTGCTCTTCAGAAGTGCGAGGTAAACTGTGTTACTCGGTCCAAAATGGTAGATGTCGGCACCCCATGAAGGCGAACAATCTCTTGGATGTAGATCTCGGCTAACCTCTCCAATGAATAAGTGGCTGCAACAGGAATAAAATGCGCTGACTTGGTCAGCCTATCAACAATGACCCAAATAGCATCAAACTTCTTCCGAGTCATTGAAAGTCTAGTAACGAAATCCATGGTAATCCTCTCCCACTTCCACTCGGGAAGCTCCATCCTCTGAAACAAACCATCAGGCCTCTGATGCTCATACTTGACCTGCTGACAGTTCAAACACCGAGCCACATATGCAACAATATCTTTCTTCATCCTACGCCACCAATAATACTGCCGCAAGTCCTGGTACATCTTTGCGGTGCTCGGGTGAACAGAATACCGAGAATTATGGGCCTCCGCTAAGATCAACTCTCGAATCCCATCGACATTAGGCACATAAACTCGCCCCTGCAACCTCAAAACACCATCATCATCTAAGGTCACCTTTGTGGCACCTTCATGCTGATCCATGTCTCTCAGGACACACAAATGAGGTGCCGCTCACGGATACTCTCCAATAATGAAGAACGAGCGACCGCGCAAGCTAACACTCTACTGGGCTCAGAAATGTCCAACCTCACAAACCGATTGTCCAAGGCCTGTATATCCAAAGAAAGCGGTCTCTGGCTGACCGGAACATAAGCAAGACTACCTATGCTGGCGGACTTCCTACTCAATGCATTGGCCACTACATTGGCTCTCCCCGGGTGGTACAAAATAGAAACATCATAATCCTTCAATAGATCTAACCACCTCCGCTGCCTCAAGTTCAACTCCTTATGCTTGAACAATTATTGCAGACTATTCTGATCAGTGTACACCTCACACGTCACACCATATAAATAATGCCTCCAAATCTTCAAAGCATGAATAATGGCTGCCAACTCTAGATCATGAACCGGATAATTCTTCTCGTGGATCTTCAATTGTGTGGAAGCATAAGCAATGACTTTGCCATCCTGCATCAATACCGCACCAAGCCCAATACGAGAAGCATCACAATAAACTGTATAA
>MU680865.1:1854-11909 GCA_026770625.1 Nicotiana glauca | reverse complement strand
CACCCCCCCCAGCCGAACCCCCCTTGCCCCTTCGTCTCTAAGCCCTTAGAGACCAAACGAACCCTCCGCCTCCTAACATAGTGCTCCGCCCATTGGAAATTGCCTCATGGCGGTTCCGATGGTCCAAATACCTCCATTTTTATACCCTAAGATCCCCTCGACCTCCCCATCCCAAATCCCTAAACCTTATCCCTCGAATCCCAACCGATGTCTTCGAATCTTCAATCGAAGAATCAGTCAAAAACCCTAGCTTGTCCAATTGACCCCAAACTTACACCAAATGACCACCTAACCTCCCTCATCCCTAAACCGCCACTAGTTCCCCTCGAATCACCCTAGAACCTCTCGAATAACGAATCGAAACCAAGAACCCTAGCGCTGCCACAAGGTTCCCCTGTGGCGGCGCTGCCTCGAACCAGTCCCAACAACCATCCAAGGTATCATCATGAGTCTGTGGTCATCTCAAGATTGCTTAATCTTGAAGTAGTGCACTTCGCCTGTTCTTCACAAAGAACAGACAATTTACACTGTCTCGAGGTTAAGGCGGAGCTACCAATTGGTGTTCGAATGTATTTGGATAAGTACTTTGTTCTTTATTGTCGATTAATTATGTCTTTCACCATCTACTCTTTTCTTCTTCTTCTCTGAAATACAGATAGGTTTGGTTCCGATGGATATTCAGTGTAGCTTCGAACCTAGTTCCCTTATTGTATTGTAGTTTATTCATGTTTATTTTGTTTAAAGTTTAGTAGTTCTCGTCAAGTTATTTGATGTCGAGTGTTTTATTTTTTGATCCTTAGATTCTTAACTTCAGGGCTCATCGTTAGTATACTTTCAGTGTTCCTACATTTGGTTTAAGGTTAATTTAGAATTGTGAATATAGTTAGTTTATTCCCATGTACCTGTATCAATCGTGATTTCAAAATCTGACCTTAGTAGTTCAATATAATTCTTTTCTAAATCACAGGTCTTTATTTTGTAGCTATTTGATCTAATCTAAGTTCAAGCTTGAATTGATTTTGATGAGTTGAATTGGTTATAGCTGATGGGTCTGGTACAGATTTAAGGGGAATTAGGTTAGGATAGTAGTTTCAGGGATTTCATAAGGGTAATTTGGGATTGAAAAGTTGAAATGGTTTAACTTTGAGTGGTCTGACAATAAGTACTAATGTACCATTAAACTAATGAATTTGTTTAATAATAGTGGGAAATAAAATATAATAGTATGGGGAGGTTTAAGGTGAGTGATTAAAACAAGTAAATCACCCATAACCCTTGAATAAAAGAATAGAATGGGACACTTAGTGGTGACTGTCAGGGAAGATGCTGGGAGGAGGAGTTCTTTTAATTGAGTTAAAGTGCTCCTAAGAGTTAAAAAGGTGAGGGGACTTTGGGTATAAAGAAAAAGGCATTCAGATCAGTTTTAGTGGGGGGAGAAAATTTGATAAGCTGAAAAAGAAACATGGGTCGGAAATCAGTTTTCAGAGAGCACTTTTGAGAGCTAAGGCATTCAGTCTTAAAGAGTTTGAGAGTTTTGAAAGCTAAAAGTCAGTTTTTGAGCTTAAATGATCAGTTTTGAAGGTTAGTTTTAGACTGATTTTCTGAGAGTAGTTTGGAGAGTTTTGAGACTAATTACATATTGAGAATAGAGCTATACACACTGAGCGTATTGTTCCATTGGATTTAGGATTCAGTTTTTGAGTTTCAATAGTTGATCTTGATTTCCCATCCTGAGTCCAATTTGCTGAAGCTTCTTTTGGGGTCTGTTGGTCCAAATTTTGGGTTCAGTAGAGTCTTTGGGGTTGTTTTGCTGTTGCTGTGTTTCTGTTGAGGTTTCCTAGGTTTGTTGTGAAGCTGTTTTTGGTCCAAATTATTCCTATTTGGTTGATTGTGGCTGTTTGTGATTACTGTGGCTGTTTTTGGAGTAATTCATCAGTTTGCTATTGCTGATTACTCTTTCTTCTTCTTTTATTTCCATTATCCAGGTACACATTTGTATCCCTGATATCTATGAGTTGAAACATGCAGAAATGAATTGATTCCAGATTTATGTTTCAACATTTAAATTCATAGTTGTTGTTTAGGTTTTCTTTTACTTTGTTTTGTACCAAATAGACTGTAAATTGCTGTATCTCGGATTCAATAAGTCTACTTTACATGTGGAATACAAGTTGTAACTACTTTCAGGTTAGGTTAGTAGAGTAGATTACGTTAGTTGTAGTCAATCTCATATTATCTGTTCTTTTCATACATATGTTCAAAAGTAGTTCATAAAATAGAACATTTAGTCGATTACTGTTAGTATTCAGCCTGGGGTAATTAAACTGATTTCGGAGCATGATTATTAATCCTCTTAGATAATTATAATTTTATAAGTGTTAGCATTAATTCACATTACAGTAACCTCACACGGATAGGTGTTCTAAATTTAGTTAATGTGTGAAAGTAAAAATAGTCCTTTAAAGTTAACGTGGTAATTTGGCAAAAAAAAATTCGAGAATAAAGGTTCCAGTTGATAAATTTGTTCATTGTAAATTGTTGAACACGCTTGTACTAATATAGAATAACTTCAATAATCATTTAGTATAGTTAAAATCGCGGATCTACTTGGTTTAATGAATTAGCCTATTTTGCAAGGTTCTTGGGCCTTAGCACTCCAGTGAATGGCCCAGGTCCAGTCAGATATATATGTTAATATGGACCTGGGCCCAGGCCTGTGACTAACCACCATTTTGACATAGCCTCGAGTGCAGTTTTCCTTATGGTTGGTTTTAATACAATAACTAATTAACTAAGATTATTTCTTTTGTTATTAGAGACAAATAAAATAGAAAAATCGTAGTTACTTTTAGGTTTGCCTTGTTTAAATGAGATGAGCCTAGCTGAATAAAATACGTAAATTGCGGGGCCCTCGTTAAATGTATATATTAAATACTTCGATTTCGGGACGCGCCGTCTAGCGAATCTCACGGCCTTCCCCAAAATAATAACGCGTTAGTCTCTTTAGGTGCGTACTTTAATAACATTACTTTCCTAAACTCGGGTGCGCATTTATGTGACCCAAATACAAATCTCAACGATGTTAAAATATGTCAAAAACCGCTGGCACATTTATGTGGCGTGGTTCAAGATTTGTTTTAATAACGTTGCAATTCTCGTTAAAATAATAATAAAAGTGGTTAAAGTTTAAAAGAACATAATCTAAAACATGTTTTGAAATCAGATAAGTCCAAATATAACAGTTGAGCGACCGTGTTAGAACCACGGAACTCAGGAATGCCTAACACCTTCTCTCGGGTTAACACAATTCCTTATTCGAATTTCTGGATCGCAGACTATTAAACAGAGTCAATAATTTCCTCGATTCGGGATTCAACCGGTGACTTGGGACACCATAAATCTCCCAAATGGCGACTCTGAATCTCTTAAATAACGAATCCCGTTTCGATTGCCCTTTAATTGGAAAAACTCCCTTTATTATACCCTTTTCGGGGGTATAGTAGGTAAAAAGGAGGTGTGACAAAGGCTCAAATGAGAGGGGATTTCAATACATAATGGTTTGAAAGTAAACAAATTTGAAAGAACAATCAAAGAGTTGATTTTTTAATAAGGATTTACAATGCGAAAAAAAGAATAAAGAATAAAGGAAATGGGTAAAAGGTGGTAAGGAAATAGTTACAAAGTTGATAACTTCATTCAAAATGGGTTCAGGGGTTGGGAATTGCAAAGAGCCTATGTACTTAGGCAAGGGTCAGCTTTGGGCATGCACAGCAATAGAAGATGATGGCATGCCTATAAGCCCACCAGAACACACAACACTAGAAAAACATAGAGGTTATGATCCTAGTGAGATCAAGTTTGAGTCATGGACGGTAATGTTCAATACTGCCATGCCACACGCCAAACATAGATACTAATCACATTGAGGATAGTGATTTAAGGTTCACAAAACATTAATTCAAAATAGAAAAGGCAGAATATGGCATGCTTAATGATGGAACTTAGTTAAATACAAACATGAATGACAAAAACAGTAAGGAAACATGTTGTTAATGCTGAAAATTAGTTAGAACATACTAGTTCAAAGAAGCAAAATACAGTAAAGAAAGGTAGCAGGACTTGAAATATAGCTTTGGCCTTCAGCCAACTAAACAGGCCACAGTACAAGTAGTAAAGCAAGAGAGAGTGTTTTAGTGTAAATGTGAGTTCAGAATTAAAAGTTCACGTGTGTTTGTGTTAATGAGAGCAAGGTACTTATAGTTTGATAACAGGTAGAAAATAAGGCAAAAATCATAGTTTAGCAGTAATTATAGAACTATGTGCTAATTAAAATCAAATCAATATAAGTACTTCCTTTAATTAAGGAGTTAAATTTAAACGGTAACATGCAAATACTAAATAAGGAAAGAAATCACATAAGGCTGAATATAACAAATAAGGAAATATTTTCAGCATAGTACAAGTACACAATATGTAATATAGACCAGGTTCATCAGATTCTAATCAAGGAAATGTCGGTAAGAATCAAATACCAATGTAACCAAGGTAAGGGAATTAATCAAATTGAGTAGAAAAGTATGGATCGAAGGTTCAAAGGAAAGTTTTCAAATAAGACCAAGAAACAGGGAAATCAGTAAGGTGAAACAAGGAAAGAATCAATTACTTAACATACGAGTGCAATCAGAATTTCACAAGGGATGGTTTGAAATCAGTCCAAAATTGAAGGTCATTTAAGAGGGAAATTCAGCATATAAATAGAGTGCATAAACATTAGGCATGCGAGGCCAAACTATGGGAAAGGCAAGCAACATGCAATAACAATCACATAGTCAGTAGACAGTGAACTATCTAAACATGGTAGTCATATAGGTCAATTTCATTAACTTAGTAATAGAGAAAAGAGAGAGTATCAGAAGCATGCGAAGGGTCAAGTGAAAAGGCCCTTCTAAAAAAGTATAGTCGAGTGTCAATAATAGCAGGAATACAAAATCACATAAAGAAACAAATGCTGAAACAAAAAGATTTCAAATCGAGTCGAGCAAATTCAAATAGATGAGGTGCACAAGCAGCTTCAGAAGCTCGAATAGGCCCTAAAGAATTAGGTTTTTGGAAACCAATTGAACTCAAAGATGATGAACAAGTAAATTACACAACAAATAGTCTCAGAAACTCGAATGAACCCAAACTTAGGGTTTTCAACACCAATCGAGTCTAGGGACGAAAACAAATAAATCAAACAAATATTAACAAAAAATAGATTCAGAAACCTCAAAAGAAATTAAGGCTTTTAACATGCAAACTCCAGTAGAAGAACAACATAAGGAAACACAGAAGAACATGTCAAAAATTAGAGAAAGCTTCGAAATAACTTAGGAAAAACCCTAATTGGAAAAGATAAGGGGTTTTGAAAGTAGAGTTTTAGAAGAAACTTTGAGAAAAAATGTTTAGAAGTTTAGAGAAAATATAGATCTAAAACAGATCTAAAATAAATCGGAATAACCTTAAAGGATAGAGCTTCGGAAGAACCCCAAATGGTGAGAAAGGATTTGAAAACCATCGATCTAAGCAGGAGAGTCAAGAGTCGGACTCAAATAGCCATGGCTGGCCGGAGAAAGGTCAGAGACGACCGGAGAACAGTCAGAAACTGAAAACAACCAAGGATTGGACCAAACGTTTCCAGGATCTAGCCTTGAAACTATGATAATCGGGCATGTAGAAGCCATAAGATGTGGATACAAGCCTCTGATGACCTTGGAAGCAATTGATTTGGGAGATTTTAGGGTTGTAGTTGAGGGTGGCGACTAGGGTTTTAGAGGGGTTTGATAGAGGATTGAGAGAGAAAGGGATTCAGAGTCGGCGGAGTGTATGAAATGGGGTTAGGGTTAGGGGTCGTTTGAATTAAAAAATATAAGGATTGTTGTTGGCCGTTGATCTGAATGATCAACGACCTGGATTAAAGCGGGCGAGTGGGTGGGTTATGAAGACGGGCTTGGGTCAGATTAAACGGGGATTGGGTCAGGGTAATAAGGCCTCAGATTGGGTTTAATTGTAGTGCCAAATCAGGCTAAAATTGAAATGAAAATGGGCTAACATTTAAATAGCCACTTTTTCCTATTTTATTTATAAAAATAGTAAAATAATTTTTGGTAACAAATTAAAGGTACTAAAATGACTAATAGTACATAATTATCAAATTAAAAATACTGGACTTGATGTTTATAGATATAAACGTAATTAAATCTAAAAGAGGCTAATATTGCAATTATATGCAATTAAGCTTTAAAAATACTAAATGAATTTGTAAAAATATATAAAAATTATATTAGCTATATTTTAGCATACATATGAGAATTCAATAAATGAATTACGAAAATGATAATTTTGAGAATAATTATTGGGTTTTTCTGTATAAAATAGGGCAATAAATTAATCAAAAAACCCTTTAAAAATTAAGGAAAAATAGTAAAACATTTGGACATACTTATATATGCATGCACATGCTATTTTGAAAGTATTTTGCATATTAAAAAAATATGTAGGAAATAATATGGTATTAACAACTACCCCTTTTTACCTGAGAAGGATGAATGAGTTGTCGAGTAAAGATATTGTAAGGTCCCGGAAAAAAAATTCGTTAAATAAACTGTGATTTCTTGGTTTTACGTAGGATAATTATAATATTTTATGTGCTATTAACATGGTGTACATCCTTTGGATTTGTTAATATGTGTATAAGTCTCATGGTAAGTAATTTGGGGTCCAAAGAAAGGCCTAAGTCTAAGAAAAATTGAAAAAGTCCATAATAGGCTAAAATTCCCAATGATCTTGCACTAGTCCATACTTTGAATGAGCATATCTAAATATCTATAACATTTTAGGTGATGTATAACCTATTAAATAAAAGGTCTTCGAGTCTAGTTTCCAGCTCTTCAAACCATTCGTCATTTGGACATACCTACTCAAAGTTATGATCAAATTACCAAAAGCTAGAAAAATGCAATTCTGCGGTCGAATCTGCGATTGCAGAAGCAACTCCGCGGACCGCGAAACCCATTTTGTGATCGCATAATGGTCGCAGAATGAGGCAGAACAGCCCAGTTCTAGGCAACGAGTTCTACGACGAATCCGCGGCCCGCATACCCATTCTGTGGTCAGTTCTGCGATCGCATAGTTGACATCGGAGGGTTAATTTTCTAATTTTTTTAACCAGACCCCATTTTGATATATAGCCTTTGGGGCTTCAATTGGGGTCATTTTCTACTGATTTTAGAGAGAGGTGAGAGTATTTTAGAGAGAGAAGGGGGAACCCAACATTTAAATCATCCAAATCTTGCATCAATCTTCACGAATCAAAGAACACAATCACAAGTTCTTCATCTAAGAGGTAAGATTCTATACCCTAGGTTTTAATTTCGAGTTTGGAGTATAAGATGGGATATTGAGGTATGATTCTTGGAAGAAATACAATTATGTATTCATGCATGTATAACTTAGGTTTATGGGAAGATTGTTTAACATAAATAAATAAAGATTTTGTTGGGGAATGAAGGGAAAACCTTGAAAAAGAGATTTGAGATTTAGATGCTCAAATAGTATTTGATAAAATGCTCAAATGAGCTGAAACCATGAATACTTTTCTAATTTTTGCTCAATTTTGCTATGTCTCAAAATAGATTGAAGTTGCTAGAATTTCCGAAACGTTGTAGTAACTTAAGGAAAGCTTAAACAAGGTATGTATGGCTAACTTTCACCTTTGTAGAGTCACTTTGTTTGGTGTACGACTATTTGGTATGTGAGATCTATGTGGACTATTTGTGAAATTCTTGTTGTTGGTTTGTTGGGTGTTTGATTGGTTTGATTGAGTGTTTGTGGTTTAATGTGTGATTGTGAAAGTGTTATGTGGTAAGAGTTGAGAAACAAATGATGGAAGGAAATCGTAAATGATGCAATTGGAACAACTGTGGTAATAACATATTTGGCTTGTTGTGGGAAATTATTGTGGTGGCTTAAATTACATATGAGTTGTTGAAAATAATAGACAATGGTATTGATGGTTATGGAAATTCTTTGTAAATTGTTGTTACTTTTTGAGAATTGTTGTTGTTGTTCTCTACGAATTGTTGTTGTTGTTGTTGTTGTGTTGTTTGTGAATTGTGACTATACGGTAGGATCAGGTTACGCGCCGCAACACGAAGTTATAAGGTGTAGGTTGTGGTTATAAGGGTAGTCGAGGTAATAAGGGTGGTCGAGGTAATAAGGGTGGAAAAGTGATCGAAATCACTATTGAAATAAACATTTGAGCAAATTGTGAAATCATTTATGTGGAATTGTGGAATGTAGAAAACAGGAGAGATTGAAAACTTGTTTGGCTAGATTGTTCCTTTACTTGTGCATTTGATTGTTGTTTCTATTACTGTTACCTACTTGTGTATGGTTTGAGTTTACTTGGGGCAAAGTTTGTTCATACATACCAGTACAATTCAAATGTATTGACGTCCCTTTTGCCGGGTGTGTTACATTCATGTTATGATTGTAGGTGGATCCATAGCAGGTACTCCAGTCCACCGATAGTAGCTCCTCATAACTTCCCGTCAGCTGATTCGGTGAGACCCTTTCCTTTTGGGGCCCTATGTGGCTCATGCCACTTCTGTTTTGGAATCTTGTTTTGATGTTTGTATAAGGTATAGCCGAAACCTTATTACCAACAAGTATTGTATCATCCTTTTGTATCCTTAGAGGCTCCGTAGATAGTACATGTGGGTTGCGAACTTATGTAAATATGTATTTTGTAAGTTGGGCGATGTAAGTTGTAAACCACGCTAAGAAATATATATGTTATGTATGTTTAGTAAAAGTGTTTCATTGATAAATGGATATTTCACTTGGTTAATAGGTAATGAAAATACGGGGTAACACGTGGGATAGAAAAGGCACCCAGGTCCTCTTGACTGGGGATACCCGGTCGAGTGCCGGTCATGTCCCTCGAATTTGGGGTGTGACAAACTTAGTATCAGAGCCTAAGGTTTTAAAGTGTCCTAGGATGTCTCAGAGCCGTGTCTAGTAGAGTCCTTCTTATCGGTGTGTTGTCGACCACATCTATAAGTTGGAGGCTATTTGGACATTTAAGAATTTCACCCTTCTTTGATAATTCAGATCGTGTGATATAGCTTAAGATAGGGAGTTGATTTCCTCTCTAAGTCTTATTCTCAATATTGGTAATTTTGATACTATAATCCGCGAATTTGAAGCATCTAAGGAGGGATTGATCCCACCATTGAGTTCGAGTGGATTGCCCAAGGACTCGTTAGAAGAATGTATTGAGCCATGGAGAGATTGGTAAAACTTATTATTAAGGAGAGTACCCTTGTTCCTATTAATGTCACTACACCACTAGATCATGTAGTATATCATCAGTATGTATGGCTAAAACTCCCTCTTCTTAGAAATTGAGCTCCCATGGTGTCCCTGTGTATGTTGTAAGTCCGGAATTTGATTTATGTAGTATTCATTATTTCAAAGAATTTGGGTGTTGCAAGAATATATGTGAAGGATGTACCTCAATGTGTTTAATATGTTATTTTTGGAAAGTGAAGACATGTAAATAATGGGAACTATGTGCTAAAATGCCTAGACTTCAAGTCACATTTAAATTGAGATTTTGATGCCAAATTTTGTGAGATAACTCGTTATGGTTTATCCTCCAAAATGTTCTTACGTGTACCAAATGTATTTGATTGATTGTATCTAGTTGTTGGTAATGTATAAAGGTGTTTGGAAGTGAAGTAGGTGACTGTGTAAATGTGGTAAGACTGAATGTTGGATTCTAACTGTGATTGATACTTTACATGAATTGGTGTTGTGACTCAATGTTTGTAAAAGATGCATTCCAATATAATCAATGTGCTATTATTGACAACTTAAAAAAAAGGTGCAAGGAATATGAATCATGTATTGAGATGCAAAGACCTTAAATTGAAATTGGAGCAGCATATATTGAATAAAACTGTGTGAAATCCTCTGTGTATAGAGATGTTGAAATAAGTCAAATGATTTGT